>VWYK01091202.1:11328-21868 GCA_013399775.1 Semnornis frantzii | reverse complement strand
CTCCTTTTCTTTTTTTTTTTTTTTCTCTTCAGTTTTAAATATTCATTCTTTTCTTTTCCCTGCTTCCCAGCACTGCTCCCTACCCAGCGACAGTTACAAGACTCGGTTCTCCTCCGCTGTGTTCCTCCGTCAGGCAGGATCGGTTCCCACGCCTAGCCGGGGAACACAGACTCGTTCCTTCAAAATGCAAAGAATGAGTGTTAATAAGGGTCCCCCCTCCTTGCCTTGCGCCCTCTCCTCGCCTCGCACAGTGACCTAGCTTAACCTGCAAGAGCCAAACAGCGACCGCAGTACCGCGGAGCCTGCCGCTCCCCACTAGGCGGGCACTAGGTCCTGCTCCTTCATCCGCACTCTTCCTCTCGCTGCGGGTGAGCCTGAGCCGCCGAGACACAAAAAGTCCCGGGGGTGGCTGCTAACAGATGCAACAAAATGAGAGAGTGCCACCGCACCTCCCCCGCCAGCGGGCTCGTCCGGGATTTGAACCCGGGACCTCTCGCACCCGAAGCGAGAATCATACCCCTAGACCAACGAGCCGCTCTCCGTTGTCACCTCCCTATCTCAGCACTTCACTTCACTTCACTTCATTTCACTCACTACCAACGCGACCCACCCACCATCACTATCTTTGTGGGGCTGCCCTTCCCCTCTCCACGACTCCAAATGGTTCCGCCCGCCGCTTCGAAAGACACCATTCCTCTCCCTAACTGCGGAAGCTGCTGCGATTTCTGCCCTGCCAGGGTAACCCAACCCGTGGCATCCCCTTTCCCCTACCCTACGGCTGCGCTCGATAGAGAGGATTCCAAGTCCGCGTGGGGAACAGCCGCAGCGGCGCACCCCTGCGCGGGCAGCACGCCTCCGCTCTCCGGTGAAGCGGAGGGACGCCGGTGTCGTCATTCCCCTCCCACCCCCCAGCTTCGTGCACGTGGCGGGCAGGCACGGCGAGCGGCGGTCGAAGCTGGGCGAGTACATTCTCAGCGGATGAGAGGGGGGAAATGGGACACCACCCACTCTCCCCCCGCTCCTGGGTTTGGTTTATCCCGCCCTAGCCGTTGGGCGCTGCGCTGCTGTGCTGGTGCGGTCGTGTCGACAGAGCCGCGGGCATCTTGAGCCCCTTGGGTCGTGCGTCTGGGATATACATGGAACTACCTACGCTAGTGCGAATGAATCCTCTCATGGCAGCCCACCACCCACCCCGTGAGGCGAGGGCAGGCCCGTGGGAGACAGCAGGAGGGGCTAGGAGTGGCCTTCGAGGTGTACAGGAGGAAGGGGCTAGGGCATCTTGGAAAATGTGCTTCACTGTTGAGAGTGTTCCTCATGTGCTGGGGCCCAGAGGAGCCCCTGACTCCCCTTGATTTCTGCACTGGCTCCACCCTGCTTCTCCAGCTCCCACTTCATCCCTGATGCGCTATACTGATATGACATTAATAAACCAGTTATGAACTATGATTATTAATTTCTGTATTAACATTAATTGTATTATTAATATTTTTTAATTAGGGAAATTCCCTGAGATTCTTTGGATTTTCAGTCGACAGGAAATAACTGCACAAAGAATATTTATGAACACAGAATTAAACAGTTTAAACAATCAGAACTTGGAGAAATACGAATGCGAAAACAAGAAAAAATTAGCTACACTACAGAGTCTTAGCATCGACTCCAGCAGATGTACTCTTGGAACTCTGCAGCTGGAGAAGAGAAGGCTTCCAGGAGACCTTGGAGTAGCCTTCCAGGATCTGAAGGGGGCTACAGAAGGGCTGGGGAGGGACTATTGACAAGGTCTTGTAATGACAGGACAAGGGGCAATGGGTTTGAAGTGTCAGAGGGGAGATTGAAAGTGGATGTTAGGAGGAAGTTGTTTGCAGTGAGGGTGGTGAGACACTGGCACAGGTTGCCCAGGGAGGTTGTGGAGCACAGAAGCATAGAATATGATCTCTGATCATGTTGGGTGATTCTGTGTTCCATAACCTCCCTGGAGGTCTTCTGTGCTCCACAACCTCCCTGGAGGTGTCCAAGGCCATGTTAGACGAGGCCTTGAGTGACCTGTACTATTGGGAGATGTCCCTGCCTATGGCAAGGGGTTGGGGCTGGATGATCTTTGAGGTCCCTTCCAACTTTACCATTCTATGATTCTATGCTACTCACAACGCTTTGGTCCCTTAGTAAGTTTCCTGTACAAGGAGGCTTCCAAAACTCACGACAATGATCCCTCTGTAAAATACAAAATATTCCAGGCAGAGGGAAGGAGAGAAGAGCTGAGTTGCTGCCAAGCCACCAGTGTAAGTTCCAAACACGTGGCCGCAATGTTTTCCACCTAAGGAGCCGCAAATGGAGTACTGCTCCCTGCAGACAGTCCATGCAGAAAGGCAGTGCAGAAAGACACAGGTTTCTAAATCACCCCCCATTAGATAGACCATTTTGAAAACTAAACTGGCCAACAGGCACTGGCATCATTGTTCTGCCCAAAGAATTCAAAGCTTTGTGCCTTGTGTGGCCGCGCAGGCACGCTGAGGGGCAGCACCAGACACCTGACACATGGTGCTAAGCTCCCAGCCTCAAGGCTTTGTTTTGCTCCATCTACTACAACTCCCAGACTCACAACAGAAGGAGCAGAGCCAGGGATAAACCAGCCTGGCAGGATTTATGCCCTACCAGCACATATACTCTGTTCATGTGCCCTGTCATCTTTCTCTGTCATGTTTCCACGCTTCTGTCCAAGCCTTCCTTGCAGCCCACAGCCTTCAGAAATCTCTCCCACCAGTTAGTGCTCTCAGTCCTTACCCATCCAACACTTCATGGTGGCTTGCTACAGTTTAAACATAGTCTTATCATAAAATAGCCATAAGTGAAATAATTCTAGCAAACACAATTGTAAATCTCCTTCCTCATGTGCTGCATTCCTTTTCCCACTGTATTCTTGTTCTGTCTTCTATCCATCACCGTCGCATTGGAGGTGATGGATAGAAACACTAGAGGTCTTCTGGCCTGTAAAGATCATGCTTTTAATTTTCATTTTTTTTTTTTTTAGTCTCTCAGGCACACCAGAGGAATTGCATAAATTCTGTAAGATTTTTCTTGATGAGGTAATTCTTGTATTCAACCATCAGCTTTCTTACACCATACATCTGAAAGAGCAGTCTGGAACAGGCTGCCCACCCTTGGAGGTGGTCAAAAGATGTGTACACACGGCACTTAAGGACATGATTTATTTGCTGTGGTGATGGCAGGTTGGTGGTTGGACTTAATGATCTTCAAGGTCGAAACAGTTGGAATTCTATGATTTAGTGATTATAGATTCCAGCCTCAGCCTTTTGACAGGTCTGAAGAGCCACACCACCCCCTCACAACCTGCTGCCTCATACACTGAGGCAAGACATGGTCTTACAGTCAAAACTTTGTACAGATACAAGACCACACTGCCCAAGTCAACATTTCCTGAAAGTATGGATGGGGCAAGGATTCGAGACCAGATGTATCCTCTGCCTTGCAGTGTCACAATACTGGCAGAGTCTTTTCCAAAACTGCTTTCACTTGAGTTAAGATGGAGCAAGGTTTGTGTGCCACCTCAGTAAGCATCGCCCTGAGAGCGACGTGGATACGTGTGCTAGTTTGAGGCTAATTGGAATATTTTAGTTAGAAAAATTAGATTATAGGCTGTGAAAAGCAAACAGTGTTGATGTCTGCTGCACTCGTAGGCTTGCTGAGATGCATAAAAACAAGGATACAAATATAGGTAAGAGGGAGAGTCTCTCTCTGGGAGCTGCTGTGTCTTCTGGTCTCTCTGCTGTGTAACCAACTCATCCCTCTTCTTCTAACCCCCCTTGCCCATCCTCCAAACTCACCTTGCACATAAGGCAGACCCTGGGGTAAGGTAGAGGGGTGGGAAGAAGGTGGAAGGGTGGTTGGGAGCCCCTCCTGGGGACTCTGCTTTCTGGGAGGGGGATTGTGTTTCTGTATTCCCTTTACCTTGTCTATGTCTGTAACTATTCCTGTCTGTTGTGTCTATCTCTGCTTGTACATTGTGCTGAGCTGTAAATAGAGCTTCAGTCCTTAACTTCCAGCTGGCTTAGTCTGGGGGATTTTCCGGGGATGGGGCAGGGAACTCCCAAACCATCACAATACAAAGCAAGTGTCTTTTCCCTGCAACTTGCAAAGCTATTGAGGATGAAGATGGTGATGCAATTTCCAGCACAGAAAGTCTCCAAACTCTTGATTGCCAGAAGCTTGAGAAATCTCACAGTAAGGCACTCTGTGTGTCTCTCTAAGGCTCTCTGTGTGTCTCTCTGGGTGTTTTTTTATGCTCCCTCTGAGCCAAGGGAACTGTTGGAGAAATGGCAGTAGGCTAGATCGCTTTGCTGCCTTCTGCTCTTAGATATCTGATACCTGCAGAGCTGGGCCAGGGAGTGTGCCAGTATCCATTGCCCCAAAGAACACCTTCCTTTGTGGATTAATGACATTGGTTATTGCTGTTCCCCAAAGTTCAAATACACCACTAAATAAGTTAAAATTGAATGGTAAACTGTTCCCATGGCAGTGGAAATCCCCACTCCTGGTTTGCTTCCTGCTGCTGGCTCTCTCCCTCTGTCCTCAGGTTCCTTTACCTCCCCAAGAAGAAACACAGAGATTTTGGGTTGGTTTAATTCCACCATTTATTTCTTCTGCCTCTCTTTCAGATTTCCATTCCCTTGCTCGGGACACACATTCTCTAAGCAGGCACACATCTGTCTATATATACAGTAAGGCACAATCACTCACACCTGGATGGGACACTGCTGAGAAAAGAAATGATACAGTGAATGACTGCAGCCTGCCCTGACACACAAGCTCTAACAAACAGGTTAAAATGGATTCAAAGGCAACAATGCTCCACAACATGGCTCCAAAGGATTCAGGACTCATGTTTGCCAACAAGCCTGTGCTACACAGAGGGGCAACGCCACTGGCTCTCAGCAATTTATACCTCAGTACTCTCACCTGGGAAAAAAAAGGCAAGGCCCAGAACCACCTCTTTCCTTGAGGTTTTAATGCTGATGAACAGAAAGGGCATATCTCTCAAAACCATTTGGTTTGTAAAACTGCTGTATTGCAGAGCCCACTCGGGAGTGTCCAGAGAGGGAGGCACAACCCAAGCTCTGACTCTGCTCTGCTTAATGATTGCTAGAAGGAGCTTTGTGATGGATGAAGAAGAGCTGTCGGATTCTGCTCTCAGTCCCTGTTGCTAGGTCTGTGTTGCTGGGTACTGGATGGCCACTGATCACTGGCACACCACCTGACAGCTAGATAACTCCTTGACTCAGCTTTTGGCACGTCTGGTTAGCTATCTCCAGCAAGTTCATGGACATAAGCTCCATGGCCTTGGACCAGGGCAGCTTTTTACTCACTGCTGCAGATACAGATTGTAGCACTACCGTCAGGAAGCTCCTCAGGTCAGAGTCTGGCTATCTTTCCCCAAACATAATTTCATTTTGGCAACAAATACTCTCCAGATAGAAAAGCTTTTTTTTTTTGATTTAACAACTGCTAGACCCATGTCTTAATTAGTACCCTAGGAGTGAATTCAAATCTAGTACAATATCATTAGTACTTGGGAGGGACTAGCCATTGGACCACAAATTTATATTCCATCAGGCCAGACGACTGGAAAGAGACCACTTCTTTGACCAACTATTTCCAGTAAGCCAGGGTACTTTCTCTCCTAAGTGGGACTCAGTGGCCACACACTCAAAGATCCAAAAGTCAAAAGATTAGATAGAGTCTGGAAGTATGAAAGCCTGAGTGGATGGACTGGAGCCCAGAGCCAGATAAAACTCGACCTACACAGCACACCTGTGCATCAAATCTGTTGGCTGTTACTTTCCACTATCACTAAAAATGCCCCAAAGTTGAAGCAGACAGAAAAAAAATTGCTTACTCTGCCTGTTCCAGAGATCCTTCAGCAAAACTCACATTTCAAAGGCGTTTCAAATGTTATGAACAACACCCAGGGAGTTTTCCCCACTTTTAGGGTTCACATTGTCTGCCACACAGCATATGTGGAGAAAACATACTTTTACAAACTGTTAAAACATTGCTTACTGAAATTTGCACCCCCAAAATATTTCAAAAGAAGCTACCAAAAGGGACCATACACATATGAATGTAATTGATGAACTTCATCTAAGACCAATTCAGGGGAGAAGCAAAAAGCATTTTGAAGCAGGATGAAGGAGCAGAAGGTGTAGGAGTGGTGGTGGCTGTCAGCTCCAGGACAGCACATACCAGATCTCTCAGTCCAGAAATACCACCAAGGAGTGTCAGGCAGCACATCAGTTTTGAACTCCTAAATCATTGCAAGCAAAGTCTCTTGTTCTGACTGTCCCAAAATAGGATGGTGCAAAGTGGCCACCCGGCTCTGGGAGGAGGCTGGACCTTGAGGGGCATCCATATTCTGCTCCTCTCCTGCCAGTGAAGGTTTTCCAGCAGCTTCCACACTGACTGGGTTAGATGGCTGCTATTCATGTTTATTCTCCTGTGTCCTGATTGGGTTATGTCCTTTTCAGAGGGGACAAGTAAGGATATTATGAAAAATAATCACAAGTCTTACGTAAATGCAGTGCTGGGGAGTCTGTGACCTGGTAGTATTTTCAGTAGTTTCCATACTAGGAGGCAAAGGTGAGCTGCAGCCTGAACTGCAGCCTGCTTCCTTCAGTTGCTTCTTGCCAAACCAAGGAAGCATTTGAAGAGTGGACAAATGGTTGGAGTGGAATGAGGTTATTGGCACAGGCATCTATGGCTACGTGATCAGTGGTTAGAGAACATGCAAGAAACTAGATGGGGCAAGCTCTGCACTAGCTGCTGGCAATCCCCTTTCCAAGTGGCAAAGGCCTGTGTTTCCATGCTTCCTGGGATGATTATGAAGCTGCTTTGTGTACAAACACTGCTTTTGCTGGCAAGGCTAACAAGCTAGACACATAAAGGTAGAATATATATGCATGAATGTACACATACAAAGTGTGCACACATAGACATATGTATAGGATAAGGAGGCTTACTGAGATAGTGTAGGCATGGTTACTGCTGGGGAAAAGTGCTAGCAATTTCAGATTGCTTTCAAAACAGCAATTGAGTTGGGTGCCTGGTGAGCAAAGCCTCTCCATTTTACTAAATCAAGAAGCTGCTTTGCTGCATCTTTGTCGTCTCTCCCTAACACCACACAGGAGGGCTGGCTGTTTTAATTGCCTTGCCCTGCAGCCTCTTCAGGTCTGAGATTTGGTACTTGAGGTGTGGGAAGCAGCAAAAACGTTGGTGTGTTCTGTCACAGTTATCATTTTCATTAATAAGCAAACTCCTGTGGTGATTTAGGGAGCCATCATCATACTGATCCATCTTACCTGTGTGTCATAGTTATGCCGTGCCCTGTTCCTGCATGGCTGATGTTGAAGGCTCACTGGCAGTCTCTAAGCCCACTGTGTCCTGCAGTGGTTCAAGTGCCAGTGATGCTTCTTCAGCATCTGGTATTCTCTGAGTATCTATGCTTTCACTGGTCTCCTTTGCTTCAGTTTCTTCCTTCTCCTTGGCCCCCTTGTCCTGTTCACAGGCACTGCCTTGCAGCTCTTCTCCCTGGGCACCCTCACACACTTTCACCTCCTCATTTCCAGAGGAAGGCTTGGGGGAGTTGTCCTCCCCTGGGGCATCACAACACACTTCCTCCTCCTTCAAATCCCCTGTGTTACTCTTGCAAGGAGTTGTTTCCTCTGCCTGTTTTCCTCCTTTTTCTTCATCTTCTGATCTGCTGGATCCTTTCCTTGACGATGGCTTCTCATCGGACTCTGTGTGTTTCTTTTGCTCTTTGCTCCCTGTATCTGCCTCCTCTTTCTTGCCCTTGGTCCCAAACACCTCATCCCCATCTTCTTTGGCACCATTTTCTGGAGAAATGTTGACTCCTAGATCTTCCCCATCTCCGTACTCAGAGAGAGATCTTCGGAACCTCCTTGAGGGGGGCCTGCGCTTTATTGATCCCCGCGTCCGGACCTTGGAGGCAGGAAAAGCAGACATTGAGCAGTCAGGACAGAGGTACTGGAAACCAGGAAAGTACAACAGAGGAGAATGCCATGGGAAGCTTGATTGCTGCCCTGTTGACCTCGATTTTCCTGCTCTGCTACTGAGAGGCAGGGAGATGAGGGTTCCTACCCCTGAAAGACTGGAGGACAAACAGCTCCCCAGTGTAAACCTCCTTTCCTTCTGTAAAGCTGGTGCTGGAGATCATCATTGTAATGTAGACTGTGGCTCTTTGTCCAAGTTAGACCCTGCACCCAAGGGCACTGCATTCATTATGCACATGCTGCTAACTCTGGATTTCATAGATTCATAGGATGGTTCGGGTTGGAAGGAACCTTAAAGATCTTCTAGTTCCAGCCCCACTGCCATGGTCAGGGACACCTTCCACTAGTCCAAGTTGCTGAAAGCTTCATCCAACCTGGCCTTGAATACCTCCAGGGAGGGGGCATTCACAATCTCCCTGGGCAACCTGTTCCAGTGTCTCACCACTCTCACTGTAAGGAATTACTTCCTCATATCTAGTCTAAATCTCCTCAATCTTAAAGCTGTTCCCTCTCATCCTATCACTAGAAGCCCTTGTAAAAAGTCCCTTCACAGCTTTCTTGTAGGCCTGCTTTCCCAGCCTTTTGTATGCTTGGCAGTTTTATGGTTGAGGAAGGAGTCAGCACTCTGATTGATGATGATGAATGCAGGCTACAGCTCCCCATTTGAGTGCTGAGCATTCTGTGGGGACACCTGGCAAACTGCTGTGCTCTGCATGGCTCCCTAACCTGCACCTCAGCCACTCAGCTGGCATGTGGCACCATCTCCTCTCAGTGCTCTCTGCCCAGGTACCATCCACTCTGTTACTAGGTCATAGAATAGAATCATAGAATCATAGGACCATAGAATCATAGAATCAAGCAGGTTGGAAGAGACCTCCAAGCTCACCCAGCCCAACCTATCACCCAGCCCTAGCCAATCAACCAGATCATGGCACTAAGTGCACCATCCAGGCTTTGCTTCAACACTTCCAAGAACGGCAACTCCACCACCTCCCTGGGCAGCCCATTCCTGCCAGTTCACCTCTTCACTTTACTCATTTAGCCAGGAAGCTGGAGCTGTTGGACCATGAAACTCCATGTGAAGATGGGCAAAGGGGAGACTTTACAGAGCTACGCTAAAAGGCTGTTTTGAACCCAGTGTGTAGATCTCCTCTGTTGGCCACAAATGCACAGTATCATGACTGTCCCACAGGACATCCTGGTCACCAAACTGGACTTGATGAATGGACCACTCGCTGGATTGACTGGATGGTGACCTTGGAGTAGCCTTCCACGATCTGAAGGGGGCTACAGGAAGGCTGGGGAGGGACTATTGACAAGGTCTTGCAATGACAGGTCAAGGGGCAGTGGGCTTGAAGTGGCAGAGGGGAGATTGAAAGTGGATGTTAGGAGGAAGTTGTTTGTAGTGAGGGTGGTGAGACACTGGCACAGGTTGCCCAGGGAGGGTGTGGAGCACAGAAGCATGGAATATGATCTTTGATCACGTGGGGTGATTCTGTGCTGCACAACCTCCCTGGAGGTGGTCAAGGCCAGGTTGGAGGACGCCTTGAGTGACCTGTGCTAGTGGGAAGTGTCCCTGCCTATGGCAGGGGGTTGGAACTGGATGATTTCTGAGGCGCCTTCCAACCTTACCCTTCTATGATTCTATGATTCTATGGCAAATCTGAGAAATACATCTTCTTCTTCCCCTTCATTCTACTCAAGTGGTAAGCAAGCCTTCTTCATCACCTGCTGTGATGAAGAAATCCCAGCACATACCTACCTTGTTATAGAATTGCAGCTGAGTGCCTTCTGGGGGCTGATCGAAGCTGACCGGTGTCTCAGTCACTTCACCGGGCTGAGGCTGAATCCCTGGGCTGGTGGGCGTTGAGGGAGGAGTGCTGAATGGAGAAACCAGGGCTTTCACACCTGGGCTCTTAGGAGATGCTCCCGGCAGCAGAGCGGCTGGCGCCAAAGCCAGATTGGCCTGCAAAGACAGATCGCCGTCAGGGGGTGCGTGCCGGCAGTGTGTACTGCGTGCGGTGACCACAAGGCGGAGCCCTCGCTCTCGGCACGGCAGCCGCCGCAGCTCGGCGGCCCCAGGCCTCTTACCGCCGGCTTGTGGTCTCTCCTGGTGACACTGTCAACAAACAAGTCCCGGCAGAGAAATTATGACTGGACACTTGTCCTTCCCCAGCTGCTGGGTTTCAGGACGTGTCCTTTTGTCATCCTGAGGCCTTTGGGGGATTTTTCCAGCGACCCAGCCAAGCCAGCACACTCTGCAGTGCTGAGCCAGGAGAAAGTCTGAGCAAGCAGCCAGCAAAGGCTTCGAGGTTTAAACCATCCCTGTGTGTGACCAAGCAGACCTCACATTCTCAAGCCCGGCCTGCCAGAGGGCAGGGATCCATGCAGAGGGAGCTGGACAGGCTGCAGAGCTGTGCCCAGGCCAACCTCAGGACATTCAAACAGGCCAAGTGGGA
>VWYK01091196.1:17428-28150 GCA_013399775.1 Semnornis frantzii | reverse complement strand
CTAGACAGCCCAAGAGTGTCTGTCCAAATGTCTTATCTTTGTTTTATATTCTTAGTCTTAAACATCTCAGCAAGCCTATGAGTGAAGTAGACATCACTATTGTTTCCTTTTCACAGCCTATAATTTTCTCCATTAAAATATTCCAATTAGCCTCAAACCAGCACAACTGATAAAAAAATCAAAACCCGCATGTCAACAGAACAGTACCAACCAAATCAAATACATATCTTGAAGGTGGTCCTTTAAAAGGTTACTATTTTCTTGCTGTGATCATTATAAGCATAATTTCCCCAATTATCAGAAAATTCTTGTCTTAGATGGATTTTCTTATTTTAACTACTACTGTTGCACATTTTCAGTTCCTCTTCTGTAATATGAAATCCAGAATTGTACTAGTGATGAAAAACCTTCAGTTTTCTGTATAGTTTCTGTTTTCCTACAAAATCATGAAAGGGTATAAAACAGTATCCTGCCTATACACAGAAAGCACATGTATTTGTATGTTTGATGAGTATATATTGAACACACAAAGCAAAAATAAAGAGCTTAAACCAAAATTCACCAGTCATTGTATGAAGTCAGGGAGAGGCAAAGATACAAAGCCCTGATGGAAACAGGGAAGATGAGTTTTCCAAAGGACTAATCTCTTGTCTTTATTTACTCCAGTGTCTGAGAAGATATGATCTGGTTTTGTTGTTGTGTTTGGGTTTTTTGGTTGTTGGTTTTTTTTTTGGTTTGTTTGTTTTTTGGGGTTTTTTTTGGTGACAGAGACATTTACAAGGAAACATATATTTAGAGTGAGATTTTTTTTTTCCCCTTCTGGTTAAAAGATTAGATCAAACGCTTCATTTTGCTTGTTTCCTTTGGTTTACACAGATTTAAACTTTCCCCAAGAAGTTGTCATGGTTTTCAAAAAGAGCCAACAGAAACGAAGCTCTCAAATGAATTGGAGAGGAAACAGAATTGTATTTGAAGAGGGAGATACAGACAGAAATTACAAAGCAGATACAACATCCANCAGACAGAAATTACAAAGCAGATACAACATCCATGGTGACCCCCTTGAATTTTCACCCAACCCAAAACTGCAGCTATAATCCCCAGTGCTCCAATCTTTCCCCCCTCAACGCCTCTGCCATCCACAGGCCTAAACACAGCCTCTGGAGGCCCCAAACCAGGCCTGCTCCTTACATATTTGTCCTAATAAAAGCAGCTCCCACCCAACACAGGGCTACGGTGGGAGGAAAGGAGAGCATGAACTGGCCTCACCATGAGTTTATAAAGAGATAGCAAAATTATGTGATTAAATAACAATTTTCTAGTCCCTAGAGGATTTTTTAACCCTATAGTTCCCAATGGGACAGCACCAAACACTGAATACCTCTCAAAATTTTTCCCATTTCTCACATTGGGTTGAAACTTGCTGCTGGGGAACAGATGTTTCTGCAGAAGCTGAAGGCAGAAAACACATTCACACACACAGTCATAATCTGCATTGGATTGCATCAGTGAGGCTGAAGTGGTGTTTTGGTTTTGGTTAACCCCAGCTGTAAAGAAAAAGAATAGACTTTTTTTTTAATATTATGACATAATTATTTTTCACTGAATTTTACTGAAACCTCTAAATTATGAATATAATGTATATATTCTAGATTTACTATAACCTTTGATATAACCTTGGACAACATCCAATTTCTGCAAGAAGTAAAGGAAAAAGATAAAACACCCAAAGAAAACATGTACTTTTTTTTTTCAAAGAAGAATCATCAAATGTAATCTGTCTTCATCAGACTAGCAACTGAATGTCTCTCATAATGTAAACCACTGTCTTGCAATAAATTATATGGAAGTCTACATAAAGAATTGAGTTTAACAGCTCTTTATTTATTTTCTGCACAGCAATTAGTTACGTTTATGCCTTACTTTGGAAAATGTAAAGGCAAAATTGTATTTTGGCAATAAAAGTAAGCAAAAAGACATCGTGTTTTGTTTTGTTTTATAGAACCATAGAATGGTAAAGTTGGAAGGGACCTCAAGGATCATCTAGTTCAAATCCCCTGCCATAGGGACACCTCCCACTAGTACAGGTCACTCAAGGCCTCATCCAACCTGGCCTTCAACATCTCCAGGGAGGGAGCAGCTGCAACCTCCCTGGGCAACCTGTGCCAGTGCCTCACCACCCTCACTGTAAAGAACCTCCTCCTGACATCCAGTCTAAATCTCTCCTCTGCCAGTTGAAATTCATTGCCCCTTGTCCTGTCATTACAAGACCTTGTATTTTTGTTTTGTTTTGTTTTCCCAAAAAGAACAGAAAGAAAAAGCAAAACAAAAAAAGGGACCAAGAATGTGACATCTAAAATTTTCATTACCTGTGCTTCTATTACTTGTGCCTTGATGAATAGAGAGATTTCATTGTAATTCAGGGGGAAAAGGAAAGTTTATGGTAGTTGGAAGAATTGTCAGGCCATGCAGGAGGATTACAATGTTGTGAGGCCATGCGGGGAGAAAATTAGAAGGGCCAATGCCCAGTTAGAAATTAATCTGACTTTAGCTGTTAAGGGCAACAAAAATTCTTCTACAAATGTATCAGCAACAAAAGTAGGACTAAGGAGAATTCCTTTTTTTTTTTCTTTTCCCTTTATAGGATACAGGGGGAAACAGCGATCATGGAAGAAGAAAAGGCTGAGGTACTACTGTTGTTTGCCTCTGTCATTAGCAGCAGGACCAGCTGTTTGTCAGGTACTCAGACTCCTGAGCTGCAAGGTAGAGACAGGAAGCAAATTGATGCCCACATATTCCAAGACGAGTTAGCTAGTGACCTGCTGTGCCACAGACATACACAAGTCTATGGGGTTCCAGTGCAGGGTCCTCCATGGGCTGCAGATTTGCATCTGCTCCACCTTTAACCTCCATGGGCTGCAGTGAGACAGCCTGCTGTCTTGCTGTGGGATGCTCTGGCTCACTTCCTCCACTTCTTCATTGACCTTGGTGTCTGTTTAGGTGTTTCTTTCACATGCCACTCCTCTGTCTACTCCAGGTTGCCATAGTTTTATTTTCCTTCTGTAATATGCTTCTACAGAGAAGCTTCCACCATCACTGATTGATTTGGCCTTGGCCTGTATTGAGGGCTCCAGAACTGGACGCAGTACTCCAGGTGAGGTCTCACCAGAGTAGAGCAAAGTGGCAGAATCGCCTCTCTGGATCTGCTGGCAATGAGTCTTTTGATGCAGTCCCGGAAGCTATTTGCCTTCTGGGCTGCAAGGGCACACTTTCTGCTCATGTCCAGCTTCTCATCCATTGGCACCCCCAAAGTCCTTTTCTGCAGGGTTGCTTTTTACTACTCCCCTGCATAAACACACACACATATGGATAGTGTGTGTTTGTGCACACAGTTTCCCCCTTCAGAATGCATATTGCTGCAAATTTCCATCTTTCTTTGGGTTTCAATGAAAATTTTTGTGAATATTTTTAAATTGATTACATCCTTATCCCCAAACAATCACTTATTTAGCAGCATTTTAATGTTCTCTTCAAAAGAGAATGCTGATTCGTGTTGCTGAAATGTACTACCAGGTCTTACTTCAGACTTGAATTTAGCAGAGAAAACATTTTTATATAGTGCTTCTTCACTTTTTAAGTACTCAGATTAAAGAAATATAATCATATATACAAACTACACAGAATCATAGAATCATAGACTGATAGGATTGGAAGGGACCTCAAGGATCATCTAGTTCCAAACCCCCTCCCATAGGCAGGGACACCTCCCACTAGTACAGGTCACTCAAGGCCTCATCCAACCTGGCCTTGAACACCTCCAGGGAGGGAACCAGTAAACCAACCCAAAAATTCCCACTCTCTACATCTCAATGCCACCTCTTTTCAAGTCAAATCCTTTTCTAACATTTAAAGAAGTGAATCTCAATCCTTGCTCTGCTTCTCAAAGCCTTTTAGAAAACTGTCTGGTAGTAATTTTATCCCACTTTCTAGTCAGACATATAATCTGTTTACTACATAACCCAAGGAAAAATAATTACAAGAAAGCCCCAGGGAGTGAATGGCCTCTTATAAAAATGTAGTCGCTTTGAATGAAAATCTGTGCAAAATAAGTTCACGGCTGAAAGCACAGGTTGTATTTTTGCTTGCCTGTAGCTCTAGTCAGACAATAGGAAAACCTTATATGAGTTTTAAAGGCAGCCATATATTCATATATTACACAAGAATGTGGAAATTGCACCACATTTGTGAATGTTCTTTTAAACTGTTTCTTTTCTAGTTTAGCCTTCTCATTCAACTTGAAGGGGCATAGGAAAGGCTTTTCCAGGACAGTTTAAAGCTGTGACAATTACCTGAACCAGTGAAATTGTGTTAGTTAAACTCAGTTCCTCTTTGGGGACATATAATTAGATCCTGTCTGCTGCTTGCACTCTGTCACTCTCAGTAGTTCTTTCTCAGTAACATCCTCCTAACTTCCTTTAGGGTAAGTGTGATAACCTTCACTATACTTTTTCTATAACTTTCAATAACTCTTCTATTTTTTTTAGACATTGTAGGCTAAAAGAGAAGTGAATTTTTATTGTGTTTTTCTAAAGGCAAATACAAACACAAGAGAAATATCAAAACAATCTTTAAAATAATTATTAATGTGACCTAATTTACGTAAAAAACATAATAAATCAAAATGAAAAATGAACTTCGGCTGAATCCTAGCATTTCAGTTTTCCCTAGATCATACATGGGAAGGACATGGAACTGTTGGAGCAGGTCCAGAGGAGGACCATGAAGATGATCAGAGGGCTGGAGTAGCTCTGTTATGAAGACAGACTGAGAGAGCTGGGGCTCTTCAGCCTGGAGAAGGCTTTGAGGAGATCTTATAAGTAGCCTTCCAGTATCCGAAGGGGGCTGGAGAGGGACTATTTACAAGGGCTTGCAATGACAGGACAAGGGGTAATGGGTTTAAACTGGCAGAGGGGAGATTTAGACTGGATGTCAGGAGGAAGTTCATTCCAGTGAGGGTTGTGAGACACTGGCACAGGTTGCCCAGGGAGGTTGTGGCTGCTCCCTCCCTGAAGGTGTTCAAGGCCAGGTTGGACGAGGCCTTGAGTGACCTGTACTAGTGGGAGGTGTCCCTGCCTATGGCAGGAGGTTGGAACTAGATGATCCTTGAGGTCCCTTCCAACCTTACCATTCTGTGATTCCGTGATTCTATACTTTCCACACATTTTTTTCAAATTTCTTTTACAAATTTAAAGCTTGTATTGAAAGATTATTGCCTTCCCTTCTCTCAGTGTGCTCAACTACAGTTCTCCAAGGTTGGCTTTTTGTTCAGAGTGTAGATCCAAGCCCATAAAAAAGCACATGATAGTGCATAACTATTTAAAATTCAGAATGAGCATGAATTACAAAAATTTTTTTTTTATTAAAACTTGAGTTTAGAGGAATGTCATCTATAGATGAATGGCCAGACAGACCAAAAATCTGTGCACTGACAGACTGCTGAGGCAGCTATGGAGCTGAACATAAATTCTGGCATCCACAATTGAGTTTTCTTGTGTCAGTGTCTGTTGATTCCCTCCTCCTGCCAGAAGAACAAATGTGTGCAGTCTGTAAATTAGAAAATAGGGAGAGCTATCATTTAGCAGGAACATTTGTAAGAGCTCTGAGGCTGCAGATTAGATTGTTTTAGGCTTCCAGTTAGATGAGTTTGTCAGAGTAAACGTGTTTTAAAATACTTATCAGGGGAGATGAGAAGTTTGTACAGAAGACCAGAAATTGCTACTTAAAATACGTACTTCTCATCTTTTTTATTTGATATCAGGATGCAACTTTCCATATTATTTTTGTCCTTTCTTTACTGACATCATAGGTCTGTTTTGCTATCTGGACTGATATTGGTGAGGAAATAATATGTTCTGTTGACAACAGCAAAATACCTATAGTCTCCGTTCAAAAAGACAGTTGTATGTTCTTTACTGGGTAAATAGGGATCAAAAAGGAGTAGAAGTCAAGGAAAAAGGTATCTGAAGAAATTATAAAGTTTTAACGTTCGAGATTGTGCTAGCTTCCAGTAGAGGACGTATGTTTCTTAACAAAACAATGGAATGAAGCTGCATCAGGGGACATTCAGATTGGAGAAGGTTCCTCAGCAAGAGGCTGTTTGGTAACTGCCAGCAAAGTGACCACTGTTCCAAACCTGTCAGATTTCAAGAAGTGTCTGGATTATGGTCTTAATCATATGATTCAGTTTTAGATAGCCCTGTGAGGAACAGGGAGATCAATTTGATCATCCATATGAGTCCCTTGCAACTGGAGACATTCTGTGACTCTGTGATATATTAGACAGATTATCTGAAGGGATCTATTTCTTAAACTTTTTAGCTTAGTGTAAATATTATCCAACATGGTCATCTAAATGACCATATTTGAAAGCGTTGAAGGTTGTAGCATGGAATTAACAATTGACTATGTATGATTCGGAGGTCAAAGTTTGCACAGTAGTGCTGAAGTTAAGCACAAGTTTGTTTCTAGAGTTTCATTTTTATTTCATCTGCACCAGAGTTGAGATTTTCTTTTAAAGGATAATAAGATCAAAATCGTGCAATCAATTTTTTTAATTGTCTCAGCAACTTTGATTGTATTTATATGTTCATGTTTTACTTCCATGACATGTGGACATATGGTAATATTCTAACCTCACTAAAACCAGATTGAAGCTGAGTAGTGTTTCCACACCAACTACTGCTGACTGTAGAATGAGATTTGTTCCTTTATTATGTAGGCATTTCACATTTTCAATATCTAAGATGAAAAATGTCATGTTTTTCATGCTTAGGTTATGGTTTGGCATGGATCTTGGATGATTTCCAGTATGCTGATAAAAATCTATATTGCTAATGTCACTACTACATCTAAAGCTGTATTATGTGCAATCAACTCTCAGTAAGTGTTGGAAAAGATACAACATTTACTTAATTAATCTATATGGATTTGCTGAACATATTGAGTTCTCTAGAAACTTTAGTTAGAAAAAGTATTTAAATGTAATTAGATTATTAGTGACATTCATTTTATCTTGTCCAGTTTTCTAGTGAACTAGTGGACTCAAAGTACTGTAGAATTTAATATGATTAGGACAAGTACTGAACTAGAATGGTAATGTTAATAGAGGTCAGAGGTAAGGTGTATGAGGAAAGCTTGCAAATTTCTGCTGGCATACTTATTAACTCTAGGGCATACTCTAACACTTTTTAGGTCACTGTTCTTATCTGATCTTTTAAACTAATCTGATCTGTTCTTTTAAATGAAACCACAGATTAATTTGGAGTCTTTCTTATTTCAAATATTTAAACAATAAGACCCAAAGATACTGAAGTCTCTGTAACGATGTTGAAGGGCTAACCTATTATTTAAACACAGATCTCACAATAAAACTGTGTGAAATTATGGTGCACTCAAAATAAAGTGATGTGGCAAATTTGGGATATTCCCCCTGTATTTGCACTAAATATCTGAAATGGATATTCTGGAAGCATGATCATTTTGGGAAACTCTTCCACAATGTAATAAATCTCTGTGCCAAGATATTTCCGCTGACTCTTTACATTATTTCATTACCTTGGTTTAGTCTCTTTGCTATTAAATACTCCCCAAACTGATTTTTTGTTCTGAAATTTCAAATCCTGAACTCAATTTCACAGGTACATTTGCAACAGCTATAGCGGGACGAGGAGTTTTTAACAAGGTTGATGGTCAAAGGTATGGTCGTGGTGAAATTTTTCTTTCTGTTGTGAAAGAAATCTCAGGAGCAACATATTACAAGGCCTTGAGTGACCCATACTAGTGGGAGGTGTCCCTCCCTATGGCAGGGGGTTGGAACTAGATGATCCTTGAGGTCCTTTCCAACCTTACCATTCTATGATTCTATGTAAACTGGGAATTATAACGGAATGATAAACTGATGGCCACACTGGACACAAGTTCACTGTACTTTGGAAGGATAAATGGACACCTTCTGAAGGGAGCCAATAGAATTCAGTTGCAGGGACCTTTTTACAAACATATAAATTATTTGACAGCCAATGTGAAGATCTTTCAAGAGGAATGAAATCTTTCTTGATGTCCCTTGAAGAGAAATGTGTTTGTGAAGGCACGTCCAATTGATTAATGAATGCAGAAATCAATAAATGTTCACTACAGGAAGGTATCACTGAGGTATACTTTATCCATGAATCTCAAAGTTCTGCTACCTTTTCCAACCCTCCTCTTAGTATCTGCCTTCCTATTTACTATCAGAAATCTATGAAAACATTTATAAATGTTCTTGGCTATTCTTTGTTTTATAAAGAGAAGAGTATGAGCACATGTGACTAAGTATAAAATATCAATTTGTATAACTGTATTGTAGAATTCACTTATTTCTCTGTAAAAAACAGTTTTATACTGATCATTTGTTTGGAATGAATTAACATCATACACTAGTTTGGTTGCTGGTTATTGGTACAGCTGAACAATTCAGATGCTTGAAACCGTGAGATGGATAAGCATAACTCAAGGCAGTTTTTATACACTCTTACATATTTTCTGTGAAATTACATTGTTTTTTCTGGGTTTCTTTTATAAATTTCCACATCAATAATGAGATTGTTTCTGTGAAGGATTAACTCAAACATCTTCTTTCTAAAAAATTTGACAGTATTTAATGGACAAACCCCATCTCATCCTCTTCATAGCATAGGTGAATTTCCACTGAACTGTTGTCCAGGTTTCAACCCGGACAGTTGAGACAGGTCAGACAAATGGATCATAGGACTTGTAGTCTGGACTGTGACATGAGATGCTTCCTGTTCCTGGGGTTTTCTTGGGCTTCTGGGGTTGGGGTGTTGGTTTCTTCCATTTTTGCTGGGTGTTGGCTCGGGGGGTGCTTTTCTCAGTTTTGCCACACTTCCTGTGAAATACTCTGTATACCATACTGCATGTTGTATTACTCCATTAAACTCTCCTTATCTCAACTCACAGGGCTTTTTGAGTTTTGTGGGTTTTTTGTTTGTTTGGCTTTTTGTGATGTGGGATTTATTTTTTAGGGGGTGGAAGGGGGGCTTTGTGTGTGTGGTTTTTGTTTGCTTGGTTGGTTGATTGCATTTGGCTGGTTGGTTGGGTTTGGTTTGTTTTTTTCTTTCACTCCCAAGTGTGAGGCTGCTTGGGAACTCAGCCCCTGCAGTATAATTTCTCACACTCCACACATTGGTGGTCTAGTGGTTAGAATTCCTGGCTTTCACCCCAGTGGTCCCTGTTCAATTCCTGATCTGGGAATACCAATCAAGACAGCCAGGGAGAGTTTTTCTGAGAGCAGACTGTTGGAACTCAGCTTAAAACTACAACAATTATCTACGAGGTGTAGAACAGGTCTCTTTAAGAGCTTACTCATGGGTAGTGAATTATAAGATTAATTTGATTATAAGATTAATTATAAGAACATTTGATAGGATATTTTGCTCCTTCAGTGAGCAGTTTTACCTTATTTCTATACTCTGCAAAGTAATCCAGACATATATATGAACTTCCAAAATTTTGTCTTATGGTTTTGAGGATGTTTGCCTATTTTGTTGTTTTCTGTTAGGTAGATTCCAATGCTGGCAGTTCTAATGTGCTACGGTTAATGTTTTGAAAAGCACAGTTTTTAAAGGTGTCTCTGTTTTTAAAGCTCTGTCAGCTTTTTTAGTTTTGTAAATGTATTTACTCTTGTTTTCCAAAACAGCTTATATTTTCATTGCAGTTTGTATGGAATGCTATTTTATGAGAGCTTCTTGTACAAGATTAGAATATTCTGTATTTCAAGAGTATAGGCAGATGGAATGATCAGAGTTAATAAGACCTTTATAGAATGAACATTTCACAAATCCTTTTTGCTCTGTTTTATAAGAATTAATTGGATTTTAGAAAATTATTCTTTCTTTCTTTGATAGGAAATTGTATTCCTGAAAAGCTTTTGACTAGCCTTATTTAAATTAAATAAATTATAATGTTGATATTATCTGCTTAAGTGATTATTAGATCAGTACGGAAATCATGGACTGCTCAAGAAGAAACAAAATAGAGGAGGGCAAAGATGGATTAGCAAATAATACATCTTGGGGAATTATAACTGAAGACGTTATCTGTCTTTCCTACATACCTATGCAACTGAAGTATCCTCAAAAAGAAGATGTTTTCTTCATGATAAAATTCATCCCTAATGTCTGTCTACAGACTTAGTGGAAAGATTTTTTTACCTTTTCTGGCAACATTTTTTTCAACTTGAAAGGAACTCAACAGCTTTAAAATTTCATATACTTTCAATATTTTTTTACTGCATTAAATATTAAATATGAGAAATTTATACATCAGAAGCTTGTCCCTTTCCAGGCATTGGACTGTCTGGAAATGCTTACTTTGAAATACATTGAATGGAAGGACTGAAAAGAAACAGAAATTGAATGAACAGCTATTATGAAAAGCAGGTTTTAATAAAGGCCAGGACACACCATTTCTGTTCGGATCTGTCCTCAAAGTACTCTAAGTAAATCCCCTACAAAATGAAATCCATTTACTCAGATTTTCCTACAAAACAATCAATATGCCTTTAAGGTTTATGCCAGCATCATGATATAAAGCTAAACTGAGTAATCCATTTTGGGGGTTGGGTTTGTAGGTTTGGTTGTTTTTTTTTTTGTTTTTTTTTTTTTT
>VWYK01091192.1:0-20257 GCA_013399775.1 Semnornis frantzii | reverse complement strand
AACCATTCTATGAATCTGTTAAAAGGAAAGTGAGGCAAAGAGACTGACTGAGCATCAGGAGCTCGTTTAGATTCCTGGTAGATAACTGCAATGAATTCAGTAAGCCTGGCTCCTTCTAAATGAAACTATTAAAAAGCTAAGAGTAAAAATACTGAAGCAGGCTGAGACCAAAACAGAGTGAAAAGTAGAACACTGTAAACCAGATCCTTTACAGTTCCTGGTCCACTTTAGAGTGGAGATGCAGGCAATTATTTCTCAGGAATTATTTTATTTAGTTACCACTATTAAATAAATACTGTTGTAATCTCTTTGTTGTTTGTAATATACCCAGCAAAGTGCTTGGCCATTGCTGAATTGCCTCATGGATCACTCTGCTCTGAAGTTTGTATTAATCAGCGCTCCGCAGTCAGTGTATTGTTGCTTCATTAACCTACTTGTTTTTAAGTATCAGTAAATCACAAAGAGGAGAAGTCATGCTGCTAGCTGAGAAAGCAGCCCTGTTTGGAGCATCATTCCTCTCTGAATAACATTTCTGGTTAGCATGTAAGGCAGTTGTTGTTTTGGGGGTTTGGGGTTATTTTGTGTGTCGTTGTTTTGGTTCGGTTTGGTTTTATTTTGGGTTGTTGCAGAGATTATTTGGGTTTGGTTTTGTGGTTTTTTTTCCTTTTGTTTTGTTTCGTTTTTTTAATTCTTTTTTCTAAGCTGTGAAATTTGTGGTGGAGCCTAGAAGGACATTTCAGATATGTGTATCCAAAATTGCAAGTGCTTGTTGCTCTTAACATCTAAGCTCCCTGGGGATATTTGGTTCTGGAATACATCTATTCTCCCAAGTGTTATTTCACTGCTCACAATGTCACAGCTAAGGTCTTGTTGTTCAGTAGGTAGATTTTATTTGTCAGTATGCTGTGTCTTCCTAAAGAGGCAGGGAACTGCAATAAAAATGATTTATTTTATTGCTCAAGTGAAACAATACAGAACTTGTTAAAGGCCACTAATAAATGTAACTAATAGAGAGATCATTACAGGGCCTATAGCAGGAGAGGAGCTCAGTGTCAGGCTGTACAATCCAGCAGTGATTATGTGCCGTTAATATTTCTCTAGCTAAGGGTAGTGGTGTTCAGTGGTTGTGTCCTCTGCTCCTGAAGATGACTTCAAGGGAATAGAAAGGACGAAGAAAGGATAGATAGAAAGGAAGAAGAAAGGGTTATTCTTGCTGTTGACACTGAGCTTCATACATAGATGACTGCAAATTGGCGCACTGGGTCCTCACTTGGAGTGCTTTGTCCAGTTCTGGGCGCTCTAGTGCAAAAAAGGACAAAGAACTACTGGAGAGAGACCAGTGCAGGGCTGCTAAGATGCTGAGGGGACCGGAACATCTCCCATGTGAGGGAAGGCTGAGAGACCCAGGGCTGTTTAGCTTGGAGAAGAGGAGGCTGAGGGAGAATCTTACCAGCGCTTACAAATATAACTACATTTCAGTATCTCAGGGATACTGAAGGAAGACTGGGGAGGGACTGTTTAGAAGGGCTTGTGGTGATAGGATGAGAGGCAATGATTTGAAACTGGAGCAGGGTGGTTTTATGTTGGAAGTTTTTCACAATGAGAGTGGTAAAATACTGGGAAAGGCTGTCCAGGGATGTGGTTGACATCCCACCCCTGGAGACGTCCAAGGTCAGACTTGATGTGGGCCTGGGCAGCCTGATCTAATGGGAGGTGTCCCTGCTGGCGGCATGGGGATTGGACAAGATGAGGGCTGAGGGTCCCTTCAAACCCAGTGCAATCTGTGAATAATTTGAGGGGCGAGTGCCAGGAAGATGAGGCCAGACTCTTCTCAGTGGTCCCTAGTGACAGGACAAGAGAGAAAGGGCTTAAACTTGAACATAGGAAGTTCCATGTAAACATGAGGAGCACTGAAACAGGCTGCCCAGAGAGGTGGTGGAGTCTCAGTTCCTGGAGAAAGGGGACATGTTCCTCTGTGATCAGCCTTAGGTGATCTTGCTCTGGCAGGGGAGTTGGACTTGATGACCTTCAGAGGTCCCTTCCAACCCCTACCATTCTGTGTTTCAGTGAACTCCCTGAGTAGCAGAATGGACCCAATACTCAGTCGCTGTCATCTTCAGTTTTAATGTCTTGCTTCTCTTTGGTGGCATCTGAGCATCTCAGTGTGGAGAGGATGTGGGGATTCTGGTGGTGCCACCTGCACAGACCTGTATTGCACACCCAGATTTGGATTTAGGACTAAGCATTTCCCATTAGGAATCGTTTAGAACTAAACATTTTCCATTACTTACTGGAATTGCAATGTCAAGAAAAGAGGGGGAAGTGGATGTTTTCTGTTTCCTAGCCTCTCTCAAGTGTTCTCTTGGTGTCTGGCTGTTGCTGTCAGTTAAGTGTCATTGGGAACTCTATTGTTTAAACTTTGGCAACTCAGATTTAGAGCACAAGGCACCTCCGTGCGGTCGAACCCAAAACATGACTCATACTGGGAATTTGTAATTGCAGGCACTGAGTGTGCAACTTGCTTTCCTTTCAAACAGGGTCTATTATGCAACAGGAGCTGACAACTACATTTCTGAACACTTTCTCTGACTAAACATAAGCATTGGTTCTGAGATTTGGATAGCTTGCTAACTGATGTTTTTTTTAAACATGACAAAGAATAATTGAACTCCAGTAGGATCTGATGGCATTGGTGTGAATTTAAAAAATCAGCTTTTCTTAGACATTGAAATTACAGAATCCCAGCATGGTGGGGGTTGGAAGGAACCTCTGGAAATCATCCAGTCCAACTTCCTTGATAAAGCAGGGGCACCCACAGCAGTTTGCACTGGATCACAATGTCCAGGTGGGTTTGGAATCTCTCCAGATAAGAAAACTCCACAACTTCTCTGTGCAGCCTGTTCCAGGGCTCCAGCATCATACCAAAGAAGTTTATCCTTCTCTTCAGATGGAACCTCCTAGGTTCCAGTTTATACCTGTTGCTCCTTGTCCTGTCATTGGGCATCACTGATGAGCCTAGCCCTGTCCTCTTACTCCCTACCCTTAAGCTCTTGCTGAGCATCGATAGATCCCCTCTCAAGCTGCTTTTCTCCAGGCTTAAACAGCCCTAGGTCTCTCAGCCTTTCCTCTTTACAGAGATGCTCCAGGCCCCTCAGCATCTCTGTAGCCTCTGCTAGATTCTCTCCGGTCTCTCTTGAACTGGGGAGCCCAGAACTGGACCCAGAACTATGGGTGTGGCCTCATTAGGGTAGAGCACATGTGAGGAGACCCTCCCTCAACGTGCTGGTCACAGTCTTCTTAATGTACTAGATCAGCATCCAAGAAATTGACCTGTCTTCCTTTGATGTTGATAGCGCCCTTGTGAAGTTGCTTCTTCTTTGCCAGTGTTACTTGTGGTAGACTACCTTAGCCTGGAGATGCTAACATGTTACTGGACATGATGGGAAACCAAGCCCCATCTTGTGCCCTCTGCTGGGATGTCTTCCTTGCTCCATTTTGTCAGATTTGTATCTCTTTGACTGACATCTCATCCCTTCTGGGAACCTCACTGTAGATGCATCTTCCCCACTGTGAGCTGCAGGGAGCGGGGGAAAGGTGCTTTGCAAATGCCTTGAATTGAGACATTTCTGAGTTCTTACGTGTGGTTTGTGCTCACTTGGAATCATAGAAGCATTTTGTTTGGAAGAGACTCTTAAGATGATCAAGTCCAGCTGTTAACCCAGCACTGTCAGATCAGCACCAATCTGTGTCCCTTAGCACCACCTTTACAAGGCTTTTTAATCCCTCCAGGGATAGGGACCCCACCACTGCCCTGAGCAGCCTGTTCCAGGCCTTAAGCATTCTTTCAGGAAATAAATTGTTCATGTGTCCAACCTAAACCTCCCCTTGCACATTTTGAAGCCATTTCCTCTTGTCCTGTTGCTTGTTCCTTGGGAGACCAACCCTGCCTGGCTTCAGCCTCCTTTCAGGGATTTGTAGAGAGCGAGAAGGTCACCCTTGAGCCTCCTTTTCTCCAGCATGAACAAGCCCAGATCCCTCAGCTGCTCCTCCCCAGACCTGTCCTCCAGACCTTTCACCAGCTTTGTTGCTCTTCTCTGGGCATGTTCCAGCCCCTCAATGTCCTTCTTGGAGTGAGCCGAACAAGTTGAAAATGGGGGAGAGCTTCTCTTACCCTTTTCAAAGGGCAGAACAGTGCCAGTGTAGGATTCTGTTCTGGTTTAGTGGCTTCGCTTTTGTGAGTGCCCCCCATCAAGCCACGTGTTGCTGAGTCCCACAGGAAGCCCTGCAGTAGTTTCAGGGTTTGTTCCCTGGCAAAATAATTGATCCATAAAATGGTCATTAACTCGTGGTAGCATCTCTGAGGGGCTCTGACAATTTATGACTTGCCTTTCGTTGTTGCTACTTAAAACAGCAGCAGCCCCTGCGCCCCAAACCCTGTGGAACTGGGGACAAAATACACTTAATGGTTGGGCTGCTTGCGTGGTGCTGCTGTTGGCTCCTCTGCTCTGCTGCAGCAGCTCTTCTGAGCAGAGCCGTGGATGTGGGTGAAGCTGCAAGGCACTGGGGCTTCTTTTGATAGATCTGCCTTCAGAAGGCACGTGTGGCTGATTCGTCAGAGTGAGGTGACAGCTCATCATTAGCCAGTTTGGTCACATATGTTCCGGCGGTGAATGATGTTTGATCAAGTGAAGCCCAAGGTAAGACGTGAAGAAACACGTTGTCAAGCCTGCTTTGTTCATGCAAAACACCGAGGTAGCTCCCCAGAATCTAATGCAAACATCTAATAGCTCCTATTTTCTACTCATCTCGTGAAATACGCTGAGCTGAAGTGGAAGCAGCTGCCTCCTGCGCAGACAGAGGGAGAAACACACACACACACACACACACACACACACTTCCTCTCTGTGTCCGTCCCCCCAAGCCCCTGCGCTCAGTTAGCTGCTGTTTTGCCTCCGAGTGCTGCATTCTGACCACTCCTACCACCAGAACATGGGGAGATGTGCGGCACGAGGATGAACTGGGAAACAGGGAGTGAGGCTAGCAGTGTCCTCAGCTCCGGACTGCAGTGGGGATAGAGCAAATCAGGGGGTTGGGGTGAGGAGAAAAAAACTACCAGAGCATCTCCAGGCTGGGTTAGATAATGAGGGCACATGGTATAACTCTTTTGTTTTGCAGAAGCCAGCTTTATTAATTGACATAGAAGGTTGCCGTGTGCTCTTCATTGTTTGATTAAAATGCCTGTATAAATAATTAGGCCTCTTCTGGTTTGGTTTTTTTTGGGTTTTTTTTTTTTTTTTTTTTTTCCCTTCTTGGGCACCCAGATTACATTTTCATGCAGCATAAAAATGAATTAGCAAATCCATTTGTCACCCAAATATTTCCAGTCCCATAGCTGTTCTCCCCTGGTCAACAACCACTGCAGTCATGTTGTGACCTTTGCTCAGCATGATTCCAGACCTCAGGAACTCCATTCTCTTTGGAGAAGCTGTGGTCCTCCTCCCTCCTTTGTGTCTGTGCTGCAGGGGGCTGTGGGCAGGCTTGGAATCCCTCCGGAAAACAAAAATAAACCCATACATTCAGTCAGTCCTGGAAACATAAGGTCAGCTCTGTGTCTGGGTGGCATTTGGCTGAAGAGAGGAGGTTTGAGGCAGAGGAGAATTTGCCCCCGTTCTACTTTGGGGGTTGTAGAAGCAGGTGGAAATGCTGCTGGTTTGTGCAGCAGCTGGAGAGACCACTGTGTGCCTGGAACTGGGGTTGTAAAAGGACCTTTTTGAACTGGGGTTGTAAAGGACCCCACAGGAACAGAGTGATCGTTCTGTCAGGGACTGCTTTTTTGTGTCAATATATGAAAACTGTGCCTGTCTGCAGGACCTGTGGAGCAGTCTGTGAGTCAGTGGGAGGCTTTATCCTAGGATGAAATCCCTTTGAGCTGTAAACTGGCACAGAGAATTTCTATGCATCATCAGAGTCCTGGAATGGTTTGGGTGGGAAGGGACCTTTAAAGGTCATTTAGGCCAACCCCTCTGCAGTCAGCAGGAGCAGCTGCAACGAGAGCAGGTTGCTCAGAGACACAAAAACCTGACCTAGAATGGTTCCAGGGATGGGACATCTTCCACCTTGGCCAGGCTCCCACCACCCTGGCAGTGTAAACAATTTCTTCCTTTTCTCCAGTTCGAATCTTCCTCTTTTGGTTCAGACCATCACCTTATCCTGTCACAACAGGCCCTGCTCAGAAGTCTGTCCCCAGCTTTCTGATTTGGCTTCTTTAAGTGCTGAAAGGCCACCAGAAGGTGTCCCTGAAGCCTTCTCTTCCCCATGCTGAGCAATCCCAACTTTGTCAGCCTAGCCTTACAGCAGAGGACTCCCAGTCCTCTCCTGTCATTGCTGTAGTCTCCTGTGGCCCTGCTCCAACAGGTCCCTGTCTTTGCTGTGCTGAGGACTCCAGAGCTGTCCCCAGCACTGTAGGTGGGGTCTCAAGAGAGCACAGCACAGGCATAGGATCCCCTCCCTCCACTTGCTGCCCATGCTGTTGGGTATCAGCCCAGGCCACAGCTGGCTCTGGGCTGGGAGTGCACAGTGCCAGCTCATCTCCAGCTTTTCACTCGCCAGCACCCCCAAGTTCTCCTCCTCAGAGCTTCTCTCCAGCCCTTCATCCCCAGCCTGGACTGATAACAAGGATTGCCCTGACTCAGGTGTCAGACCTTACATTTGACCTTGTTGAACCTCATGAGGTTTACTCAGGTCCACTTCTCCAAGCTTGTTCAGGACATTTGCTTTTTGCTTGAGAAAACTACTGAAGGGCAATGCTTCCTCAGCTGCTTTGGGCTGCTGTGACCTCCTCCTGCTGTTCTGGAGCCAAAGTCACAGTCTAGAGCAAACATGGCTCACACAGTGAACCTTCTCATCAGTGAATGTTCTTTTCTCTTGGCAATGTTTCAGAATGGCTTGAGAAATAGAATGGTGGTGTCTGCTGACTGGTGCAAGTTTAAAATGGCCTAAGTAACCTGAACTTGGAAAGCCAACGTCCTAAACCTTGGTGTCCTCTGTTCACTTCTTGGTAAGGACAGAAATGAGAAGCAGAGAATTGGTGTAAACTCTTGGTTCATGGAGTGTGTCTGGTGTGGCCACGGCGATACACTGAAGGTGATCTCTGTACCAAAGTGGTTCAGGAGGAAAATGGGTTTTCTCTCATTTCTCCCCTCCTCCATCTCTCTCTGGTCCACAGATTACATGAGCTGTTCCATGGTGTAGGAAGAGGGTGTCAAAGGAACTTTTCTATGGCAGGATGTGGAAGGTCCTCCCTTGTGGCAGGGCTTGGCCAGGAGCCCATGTGTCTCAAAGTTTTTTCAGGCATGGATCGATCAGTGAGCACAATTTAACAGCAGCTGCAGAGAGAAAGAACTTGCTCTGTGCAGCTGATCCCTGGGGAGAAGCACAGAACCGTCACTGTAATAAGAGAGACTCAGTTAGCAGTAAGTATCTCCCCAGGAAATGAAGAAGCAGAGCCTGTCTGGCTCAGGTGGAGATCTGCACTGTTCTTCATCTCCTAGCTCTCCAACCAGACTTCGGTGCATCTCGTGTTGTTACCTTTGCACTTTGCTGGTAATGGTGGTGGCTCCTGCCCGGAGGTCTGCGGTGCTGGTGACACTGATATGACAGTGAGTCACTTTGCAACAACACTGCTGTGATTCCCTGCCACCGTATTGTGCCCAGGCAGTGTGGCAGGAGCAGGTTGATTTGTGGCTGGAGCAGTTGGTGGCTCACTACAGCTCATCCTTTGCCATCTTTTCCTCACCTTTTCTTGTCCTTTTCAGTCCTTCTCCTTATCCTCCTTGCCTCATCCAGCCTCCTGTGGTTTGTTTTGTCCTCTGTCTGGTGGGACTTTGTCTGACGTTAACACAACTACAACTGGCAGCACCGTGACTGCACCTAGGAGAGGTGATAAGTTACTCCTTCTGCTAGCAAGGGTGGATCTCAATTGAGAAAGGGCTCATGGTCTTCTAGTTGAGGTTTGCCGCCCACTGATAGTTTGTCTGTCCATGTTGTAGAATTGTAGTGTGCACCAAAAAAAATCTCAAAGAGACTAGTGGAGTGTGGGCTGAGCTTTACACACCCCTCCGGTGCTCTAGGGGCTACCACAGTATTTCCTCCCTTTCAAGTTCCTAAAAACTTGTGTTTCTTTGCTTGACTTTGCTCATTGTGTGCTGAGAAACCCTTGGAGAGGTCTGTCAGTGGGGTGTTCACATCTGGAGCACTGGGTGCAGTTCTGGGCTACCCAGTTCAAGAGAGACGGGGAACTACTGAAGAAACTCCAGTGGAGGATACAATATGCTGAGAGGCCTGGAGCATCTCTCTGAGGAGGAAAGGCTGAGAGACCTGGGGCAGTTGAGCCTGGAGAAGGGCAGGCTGAGAGGGGATCTGACCAATGCTCAGCAAGAGGGGAGCAAGAGGATGGGGACAGACTCTTCTCAGTGGTACCCAGTGACAGGACAAGGAGCAATGGGCACAAACCCAGGAGGTTCCATCTGAAGATGAGGAGAAACTTCTTTGCTGTGTGGGTGCTGCATCCCTGGAGCAGTCTGCCCAGAGAGGTTGTAGAGTCTCCTTTTTTGGAGAGATTCCAAACCCACCTGGACATTGTGATGCTGGTCAGCCTGTTCTGGATGGTCCTGCTTTATCAGGGATGATGGACTAGATCTCCAGAGGTCACTTCTACCACTCACCATGCTGGGATTCTGGATTATGCTGTGAGCTGCAGAGAGCCAAAGTACTTGGTGATGGTTAGAGGGATTGTGGGGCTTAGGCTGCAGTAGTTCCAACAGTTACAACGATTACTTAATTTGGTGTGGTTTTAATTTGCAATATTATTCTTGTAAAATTATGACTTGGAACACAGACAGTATTTTTTCCCCCAAGCTAAATACCACATCCTCTCTTGATTCCTTTTGCCTTCCCTGCCAAACAAAGTAGTCAATGGGTGGGATTTTTTCACAAGAAATTCAGACTTTTCAATTTTAAGAAAAGTTGAGAATGCAGCATAAAAACTCTGTATGTGTCATTGACAAGTTGTGATGCACACAGCTGGATCAAAACCACCTCACCCTCACCATTTCCTGTCATTTACATGAGAGCAGCCCTAAGCAGTCAGCCCAGCAGAGCAGCTCTAGCCAAAGTACTCAGGAAGTGCCTATAATGGCAGGCTCCAGTATGATCAGTAATAGTGGGATCTGCAGGAGCAGGGAAGTGGTCATGCCCCCGTACTAGTGGGACCACACCTTGAATAGTGGGATGCCTGGAGACATAGAATTATTTTGCTTGGAAGAGACCTTCCAGATCATGAAGTCCAACCTTCAATTTAGGGCCTTTAAACCATGCCCCAAGTGCCACGTCCACATGTTTTTTAAACACCTCCAGGGATGGTGACTCCACCACCTCCACGGGCAGCCTGTTCCAACACCCGACCACTCTTGCAGTGAAAAATTTTTTTCTAATCTCCAACCTAGACCTCCCCTGGCACAATTTCAGGCCATTTTCTCTCATTCTATCACCTGATAGATAATTAGGAAGAAGAGACCAATCTCCACTTCGCTCCAACCCCCTTTCAGGGGGTTGTAGAGAGCCAGAAGGTCTCCCCTCAACTTCATTTTGTTCATGCTGAACAATCCCAGTTCTTTCAGCAGCTCCTCATGAGACCTGTTCTCCAGACCCTTCACCAGCTTTGTTGCCCTTCTCTGGGCATGCTTAAGAACATCAGTGTCTTTCTTGTATTGAGGTGCTCAAAGTATCTCATTTTAAACTGTAGCACAGCACAACTGTAGACTGTTTGGGTTGTTTTTTTTTTTTTTTCAATAAACAACATTTTTATTTGCTTCAGGACATTTGAAATGATGAAGTATGTACCTTATCTGGCATTGCCCTCATGACAGTAACTTGCCCACATTGTCCGTGTAAAAACCTAGTGAGAGTTTGAGTTGCCGTTTGATGCTTCCATCCATTGTGGTGTGTGTGGCTCCAGTCTATGCTGGTGGGGTAGATGTTCACAGACACTTGATGAGGTGTAGTAGGACAATGCAAAGAATCGAGAAAGAGAAATATTCCATCAGGTGTCCTCTGATCATGCAAAGAATTGAGGAAGAAATGCAGAGAGCTGAACAGCATCTCTCAATCCTGTGTTGCCTTTGGAAGTTTCTGAGGCTGCCACCACACAGGGCTTTTTTCCTCTGCTCTCTAATCCATTCTGTTGACTTTAGAAAGGCCAAACCCCAGAGAAGTTCAAATCCAGAGCTACGTTTTAGAGCTTGGAGGCATCTCTAGAACATACCATGTATGTCTAATAGATGGCAGATTCCTGGACTGGGTACATGTAGTGCAGCTCAGCAGGAAATTGTAGGGCTAAAGAGTTCGAGTTGGTTGGAAAGATGCTTGTTAATTTTATTCCTTGTCACTGCAAACACAGTTCTCTGATAATCTTTATGATCTTTAGCCGTGCATTAATGTCAGCTCTGCGGAACTTCACACTGCCACTCTTCCACCATTACAGTGCAAGGTTTCTGTGCATTCCAATTGGAAATAAATTTCTTTATTACACATTCTTTGACCTTGGCATGTTTGTAACCTTTGTGATTGTTAGAGGGGAAAAAGAAGGACTTCTGGGAGTAATTGCCTTGTTTGTTCTTTATCTCTGAAGCATTGATACCTGCGGTTCTGTGCTGAGATAATTAAATCTTAGAATCACAGTTGCACTGAGAGAATCTCTCTGTTTCTGCAGGCAATGTTTATTTATTTATTTATTTTTCTGTAGGTATAAAAGTGCATTTTCCGTTTGCAGACTCTCTGTAGTGACTTCTGGAATTGCATGTCCAGCTCGAAACTGCTTTGCTTGGAGATAGGAGTTCTGTGAAATAGATGCCCAAGTCACCTTTAAGAATAGTCAAAGGAACAGAATCACGGAATAGTAGGGATTGGAAGTGACTTCTGGGGATTGAGTCCAATCCTCCTGCCAAGGCAGATTCACCTAGAGAAGGTCACAGAGGAACATGTCCAGGTGGGTTTTGGATGTCTCCAGAGATGGCTACCCCACTACCTCTCTGGGCAGTCTGTTCCAGGTCTCTGTCACCCTTAAGTTAAGGAGATTTTTTCCTTATGTATAGATGGAAATTCTTATTTTCATGTTTGCGCTCATTACAACCTTGTCTTGTCATGGGCACCACTGCAAAAAAGTCTGGTCCCATCCTCCTGACACCCATCCTTTAAGCATTGATCAGAATTACTGAGAACCGCCCTCAGTCTTTTCCAGACTCAAAGGCCCCAATTCTCTCATCTTTCGTAAGAGAGATATTCTAGTCCCCTAACCATCTTTGTATCCTTTTCCATACTCTCTCCAGCAAGTCCCCATGCTTCCTGAACTGGGAAGCCCAGAACTGGACACAATACTCCAGATGTGGCCTCACTAGGGGAGAGTAGAGAGGGAGAACTTCCCTTGTCTTGCTTCCCACACACGTGCACAAGAGAGTACTTGGGAATCAGGTGGTGCATCTTGGTATCCATAGTGAAAACAATTTTAGAAAGCACCACTCATAAATACTGCATTTTTGGGACAGCTCTGCTGGTTTTTCTCTATTGCCAAGTGCATTGGCATGAAAGCAGCTTTCTGCAAAAATTAATCCGTGCCTGCTGTCTTTTCCCAATGGGGCGGCAAGCGCTGGTATAAACGAAGCTGGTGAAGCTCCATCAGAAATTGAGGGGGCAAAAAAATAATATTAAGGACTCAACAAGAAAATTTCAGTTATTTTGGGAAGATTTGATCGAATGAAAGGGCCTCTTCCCGTGGCAGCTTGTGTTGTGTTGCGTGTAAGTTGCTGCAGAACCACAGCCCAGAACGCCGCGCTCTTCCTGCTGCATGAGGATTGCTCTGTCTGGAGAGCATCTGTGCACAGCTTTGCTTCAGCCTTGGGCTTCTCTTCTGTGGCTTTCACAAAATCACAGAATGGTAGGGGTTGAAAGGTCTCACCCCTGGAGATCATCGAATCCAACTCCCCTGTCAAATCAGGATCACCTAAAGCAGATCACACAGGAATGCATCCATGTGGGCCTTGGAAGCCTTCAGAGAAGGAGAGTTCATCTCTCTGAGCAGCTCTGCTACCCTCAAAGTAAAGAAGTTCCTTCTCATGTTTATATGGGACATTAAAGATTCAAGTTTATGCCCATTATCTCTTGTCCTAACACTGGGGACCAGTGAGAAGAGTCTGGCCCCATCTTCCTGACACACATCCCTTAGATATTTGGTATTTGTAAGATCCCCCTCAGCCTTATATTCTTCAGTCGAAACAGCCCCAGCTCTCTCAGCCTTTCCTCATATGAGAGATATTCCAGCCCCTTCAACATCTTAGTGGCCCTGTCCTGGACTTTCTCCAGTAGTTCTTTGTCCTTCTTGAACTTTGCTGGCCATCTTCCTGAGCAGGAAAGCCAAACTCCTGGCTGGAGTCACCTTACTCCTGTTTGAACTTGAACAAAGGTTCTTGGTTTTTTTGTTGGTTGATTAGTTTTGGTTTGGTTTTGGGTTTTTTTTCCCCACTTTTGTCCCTAGTATAAGAGGAGGTTTATACAGGAACCAGCACATTGCTTTTTCAGTGTGTTTTCTCTCCACTCTCCTTTCCCTGAGGATGCAGTTGGATGTTCTTTCACTAGAATTGAAGTCATTTCAACATCTTGTTTTCTAGCACCTACAAGTTGCACAGAGGAACTTGATTGTGCTGCAGAGTATCTCGAAAAAAAAAAACCAACCAACAAAATAAAAGCTGAAAGAGTCTTGTTAGCAGCTGGGCTAGACTTGTTGGACTTGTTGTCAGGATGTGGATTGTGTTCACATGGAGGTACGAGCCTGTCTGTGGGTGAGAAGCCAGCCTTGGGAAACAAGGCTTGCTGGGGGTGTACATGGTGTCACCCGCAGTGTGACTGTGAAAAGCAGGTACCCGCCCTTCACAGCACGCGGGCGAAAGCATCGCTGAGGAGTGCCTGTCAGCTTTACCGAAGGTGCAGCAGAGAACCCAGTTCTGGTCACAGAAACCCTACTGCAAAATCCTTTTTTACTCAGGTGGTGTCCTGTGTCCTGAAATAATGCTGGCAAGAGGCAGCTAGATCATCTGTAAGGATGAGATGCCTTTTTCAGCTCAGTAACATCTCAGGTGTAACCTTTGTGGATGGACATTGTTCTGTGGAGGTGAAGCATTAGGAAACAGGTTGTCTAGAGAGACCATGGGACCTTCTGAACTGGACATTGCTGCAGAGATGCTTCTGGAGTGAGGAGATGGCATCTCAGTGGCAGGAGAAAGACTCTGCTATAGTGTCAATAACAGACGTAGCCTTAGAGTGTGGTGAGGAGTTGGTTTGTGAGCTGTGCATGAGGATAACGCTTTGGGTTCACATCACCCTTGAAGTTCATTCCAGATGCAGCACTGGAGGAAATCAGAGTCTTTGCAGTCAGACATAAGCTGATATGCACATGGTAGAAGGCACGGTGGAACAGAATACTTTGCAGAAAAGAGAGAGAGGAAGATGTGTTTCTGTTTGCTTTCCTCGAGACTGTTAAAATCCTATCTGGTGAAGATACCTTGTTAACAAATCTAGAGGTCTGAAAGTGTTGTGTGGAGGACTCTTCCAAATTAGCTCCACTGAAGGAAGCTCCTTGGGCCTTAGGGCTTGAGCTGCAGTGCTAATTGCATCACTTACCTCGTAGTGTGGGCTGTGGAGATGGACGGAATTTAACCAGGCTCATCTAACCTGCCAAACCTCTTACAGTCAGGACAGCAACCTCTTAACCATGATCATCTCCTGTGGTGCTACCTTCCTGGCAAAGGTAATACAGATCTGCTCTTATCTCGGCATTAAATCCGTGCTAGCTGAAGGATTTTAGTGGAGGAATGTGCCCTCCAAAGGCTCCCTGGCTTTTCCTGCCCAGCACAGCATTCATTTTTGCTGGCTCTGTCTCTGGGTGATACTTTAGTAGCATTTTGCTCTGTTTAGTTGCAGTTTAGCAGACAGCATCATAACAAAGCTATCAAAATCCTCTTCTTTCTCATAAGGGTTTTCTTTTTTTTAATATCTTTTTCAAGAGTCTGGATAAGGAGATCGAGGCACCCCCAGTAAGCTTGCAGATGACACCAAGCTGGATGAGCATATTGATCTGCTTGAGGGTAGTGGAGGCTCTGCAGAAGAGTCTGGATGGGCTGGATTGGTGGGCTGGGTCCACTGGGATGAGGTTCAACAAGGCCAAATGCTGGGTCCTACACTTTGGTCAGAACAACCCTATGAATGCTTCAGGATTGGCTGGAAACTGCCTGGTGCAAAAGGACCTGAGACTATTCATCTACAGTTGGCTGAAAAATGAGCCAGTGTGTGCCCAGGTAGCCAAGAAGATGAACAACTCTGTAGCTTGGATCAGCAATAGTGTGGCCAGCAGGACCAGGACAGGGATTGTGCCTCTCTATAGGGCATTGGTGAGGCCACATATCAAATCCTGGGATCAGTTTTAGACCCTTCATTCCACGAAGGACATTGAGTTGTGGGAGAGTGCACAGAGCAGGGCAACAAGGCTGGGAAGGGTCTGGAACACAGGTCTTGTAAGGAGCAACTGTGGGGACTGGGGTTGTTCAACCTAGAGAAGAGGAGGCTGAGGGAAGACCTTGTGGCTCTCTACAACTCCCTGAAAGAAGGTTGGAGCCGGGTGGGAGTCAATCTGTTCTCCCAAGGAACAAGCAATAGGACAGCAGGAAACATCCTCAGTGGAGGTTTAGGTTGGACATGAGAAACAATTCCTTTCCCAAAAGGGTTGTGGAGTCCTGGCCCAGGCTGCCCAGGGCAGTGGTGGAGTCCCCATCCCTACAGGGATTTCAAAGCTATGCAGATGTACTAAGGGACATAGTTTATTATGGTCTTGGCAATGTTGGGTTAACGGATGGACTCAGTCTTAAAGGTCTCTTCCAACCTAAACAATTTGGTGACCCTATGGATTTTAATGCCCTATTCTCTCTCCTGTGTGCATTGAATTTCCAGCGCTGTTCTTTGCAGGCTGTGTTGGGGAGCAGCTCTCTAGCCAGGCTGCTGCAGGGAGTAGGGAGGTTGGGTTTTCAGTTGGCTGTTCTGTGTTGGGGTACTCAATGCTTTCCTGCAGGAAGCTTTCACAGCCTTGCAGCTGTGGTGATTGACATGTCTGTGTCTGCTTTGTTGCAACTTCTGGGCCTCCTTTTCCAGGAGGCCGTTCCCCTTAAATTTGAAGGTGTGAAACAAGCTGTTTAGCTCAGGCTGTAAATCTGGCCTCTGCAAGGAACAAACACTGACATTTGCACATTGTACTTGCTCGCCATCCCTCCTTGGGGTGTTTTTGGGAGGGGAGAATTGATTATAAAGTTCCTTATTGCGAGGTACCAGAGGGACTGCAGCATCCGAGCTGCTGAAGGTGGACCCAGGACCCAGGACCATTGCAGTGATGCGAGGCTGGGAGGAATCCTATAGACAAAAAGACAATTCCGTGGAAAACTGCAAAAGTACCTAAAATGCATTTAATCCTGTTCCTCTGCCTGAGTAAATAGGACATCAGGAGCCGGAGACACTCGTTGCCAGGTTTTCAATTCGGATGCTAGAAGGGAGCCATCACGTTTGCTGAAGGATGTTCAAACCTCCCTTTGTCATGGTAATGAGGCAGTGCCTGGGCAGCACACACTGCCAGCCTCTGCAGTGGTTTGCTCTTGTTCTCAGACTGTTTGGAGGGGGAGACAGAGACAGGCTGCAGATCCTGCAGTTGACCCAGGCTGAAGCACATCAATAAACTCTAAATACTGCTTTGTGTGGATAGCCAGGAGAGAGCCATTAGATGACCTGGCTTGCAGATTTTTCTTCTTTTACAGTTTAACCTTTCGTGGAAGTTCCTAGGGATAAAAGAAAAGAAAAATATAATAGAAGGGTGTTTTGTGGTGTGGGATGGGGCTTGGGGACCATGTGCTCCATGGCTGTCTGCAGTTCAACTTGGTGCAGGACTCTGGTTCTCAGATTCACAGACTGGATGAGGAAGTTGTGTCTGCCATCCTTTAGGAAGGAGAAAGATATCTCGTATTATCACTGCCCTTGACTGCAGAAACACACACCAAGGACAACCTGGCTGTGGGATGTGCTGATGGAGAGGTGGTGCCTGCATGTGGGCTGCTGCTGGAGGGGAGAATTGCAGTAGCCTTTCTTGGTGTGGGTCTTTCTTGGTGGTTTTTAAATTTCTGTTTCTGTTTTTGTTGTTGTTGGAGGAGGTTTTGCTTGTTGGTTGATTTTTTTCTGCTCACCACTCTGAAAGCCTCTTCTTTAAAGAAAATTCCATGGAACAGAATGTTGGTTGGAAAAGACCTTTGAGATCGTTGAGTTCAACCATTCTCTAACTCTACCATGTCTGACGCTAAACCATGTCCCTCAGCACCGCGTCTCTGAACCTTTTAAACACCTCCAGGGATGGGGATTTGACCACCTCCCTGGGGAGCCTGTTCTGATGTTTGAGAAACCCTTTCAGTGAAGAAGTTTCTTCTAACATCTAAGCTAAACCTTCCCTGATACAACTTGAGACCATTTCCGCTTGTCCTGTCACTTGTTATTTGGGACAAGTGACATTGGTATCTCTGTCCTGGTTCCAACCTGCTTTCAGGCAGTTGTAGAGAGCAAGAAGGTCTCCCTTGAACCTCATTTTCTCCAGATTAAATAGCCCCAGTTCCCTCAGCTGCTCCTCACAAGGCCTGTTCTCCAGACCAAGGGGCCTTAGTCCTTCAGATAACAACCTGTGAGATGAGAAACAGCTACCAAGTGTCAGCCTGACTTCAATGCCAGCATTCCTTAAGAGATGCTTGAAGGCTTGCATCTGGCTTAATGCAATTTTAAAAATTATCTTCTTTCAGTCTGCCATTAACTTACCAAACAGTACAGACCGACTGAGCTCAGTATAAGAGGAACAGCATGTTGGTATTGAACATTTCCCGATACAAAAGCTTAATCCAACCCGGCAGGACCTCCTTGGGCAAAGTCTGATTGAGTTGAAGACAGTGTTTACTTGAGACAGGTTTGTGGTGCTGGCAGGGAGGTGCAAGAGCAGTTTCAGTTATTTAAAGCAGCATCAGTTAGACATGGTGATAAATGGCTGCAATGCCTCATCTTTCCTTACCTCCTCATGCATGTCTAACACGGCTTTTTTCTCCTTTTGGCTGCCTTTGCGGCGTTTGTTGTTGTGAGAGACCTGCCACAGTTTGGGGAGAGCAAGTGAGGCCAGGATTGAGTCACAGAATCCCAGCATGCTGGGGGTTGGAGGGGACCTCTAGAGATCCTCTAGTCCACCCCACCCTGCTAAAGCNCTGACGCTAAACCATGTCCCTCAGCACCGCGTCTCTGAATCTTTTAAACACCTCCAGGGATGGGGATTTGACCACCTCCCTGGGGAGCCTGTTCTGATGTTTGAGAAACCCTTTCAGTGAAGAAGTTTCTTCTAACATCTAAGCTAAACCTTCCCTGATACAACTTGAGACCATTTCCGCTTGTCCTGTCACTTGTTATTTGGGACAAGTGACATTGGTATCTCTGTCCTGGTTCCAACCTGCTTTCAGGCAGTTGTAGAGAGCAAGAAGGTCTCCCTTGAACCTCATTTTCTCCAGATTAAATAGCCCCAGTTCCCTCAGCTGCTCCTCACAAGGCCTGTTCTCCAGACCAAGGGGCCTTAGTCCTTCAGATAACAACCTGTGAGATGAGAAACAGCTACCAAGTGTCAGCCTGACTTCAATGCCAGCATTCCTTAAGAGATGCTTGAAGGCTTGCATCTGGCTTAATGCAATTTTAAAAATTATCTTCTTTCAGTCTGCCATTAACTTACCAAACAGTACAGACCGACTGAGCTCAGTATAAGAGGAACAGCATGTTGGTATTGAACATTTCCCGATACAAAAGCTTAATCCAACCCGGCAGGACCTCCTTGGGCAAAGTCTGATTGAGTTGAAGACAGTGTTTACTTGAGACAGGTTTGTGGTGCTGGCAGGGAGGTGCAAGAGCAGTTTCAGTTATTTAAAGCAGCATCAGTTAGACATGGTGATAAATGGCTGCAATGCCTCATCTTTCCTTACCTCCTCATGCATGTCTAACACGGCTTTTTTCTCCTTTTGGCTGCCTTTGCGGCGTTTGTTGTTGTGAGAGACCTGCCACAGTTTGGGGAGAGCAAGTGAGGCCAGGATTGAGTCACAGAATCCCAGCATGCTGGGGGTTGGAGGGGACCTCTAGAGATCCTCTAGTCCACCCCACCCTGCTAAAGCAGGGTCACTCTCAGCAGCTTGCCAAAGATCACAATGTCCAGGTGACTTTGGAATCTCTCCAGAGAAGGAGACTCCACAACTTCTGGGCAGCCAGGGCTCCAGCACCCTCACTACAGCAAAACTTTTGTTTATGTTTAGGTGGAACCTCCTGGGCTCCAGTTTATGCCCACTGCCCCTTGTCCAATCTCTGGTTACCACTGTCAAGACTGTGGCTGCATCCCATGGTCCCACATGCTTTAGCTGTTGATCAGTATTGATAATGGTTCCAGAGCTTTGTAAGATATTTACATGGAAGTCCATGGGTGGATTTTGTATCCATGCATTAATTCAGAGGAGCAGCAGTCATTAGCTGTTACAAGTTTCCCACCCCACTTCTGTCTGGTGTGCAGCTATCTAAGCTGTACCTATTAAGGATTTTTTCCCGTCTGCTGTGGTTCTCTTGCACTAGCACGTTTACCACATCCCTTGAGATTTAACTGTGCATCCTAATAGGGCAAGAAGATTTTCATCTTAAGTTTTCTTTTTGAGTAATTTCATTCCATTTCCCCCCCTAATAGCCCCCCATGCTGGTTTTACAGCTTGATGTTTACACCTTTCAAACATGTATCGATACCTATCTCCTGCCTAGCTCAGAGCTGGATGTGTTCCTTTTTTTTCATCTTTCCTTAGAAATTTTTTCCCTTCAAACCTTTAAACATTTTTGTTGTTTTCTTTGTACTCTGTTCAATTTGTCAATGTCTTTCTGGTAATGAGGTGTCCAGAAGTGAATACATTATTCCATTTATGGATTAATTACATCTGGAAAGAGAGAAGGCTGTAACATCCTGCGATGTGATTCTGTTTTTCTGTCTCAGAAACAAAACTGTTTTTTAGCTGCCTCATCCTCCTGCAATTTCATCTCCAGCTACTTGCCCGCTGCCTTTCCAGCTCCCTCTTTGGATGGATGCATTCCCAACATCTCCACCGCAGAGCATGGCTGTGTTTTGATGACATCTTCTCAGTATCACTTTTAGTTTTTCCAAACAGAAAATGTCTGTAAGATTTTTCCATCTCAAACCGCACACGTTTGAGAGGGTCTCATGGAGAAAAGAGGGCAATTTCTTCTTTGAATCATGGGATGCATTCGGTTGGAAGGGACCTCTAAAGCCCATCTATTCCAACCCCTTTGTGATCATCTGCACCTAGATCAGGTTGCTCAGAGCCCCATCAAGCGTGACCTTAATTGTCTTCAGGCATGGGACCTTCGCCACCTCCCTGGGCACACTGTTGCAGCGTTCCACCACCCTCAGGGTAAAGAACTTCTTCCTGATGCCCACATTAGGACATAAGGGGCATTGACCACTATGTCAATATCATGATGCTAATGTTTTGAGAGAGGATAGAAGCCTCTCTTAATTTATCCCAATCAATCAAAGAAAGACTTTCTTTGTATGTGTTTGTTTTTGCTGTCCTGCATTTCAGTGCTTAGTAGGTGAAACTGAATAAACCATATTCTTTCCTCTTCCAGATTGTTAACAAATCAACTGTTCAGCTTAGATCCAGCACAGATCCATGTTGCACCTTGGCAGTTTCCTCCAACTCCTTTGTTTTGTGAGTTTTTATTCAGTTTTTAAATGTATAAATACATTGAAGTGTATTGATGTGAATCTGTTTATGTCTTGGGAAGGGTCTTTTGGCTGTCTGCAAGATTTGGGTCTAACTTTGAGGGGTAAAAAAGTGGGTTTAGTTGGTCTTGCAGGTGCTAAATCCTAATCCCTTCTAAAGTAGGGAGGATGGAGGCTGCTCTGAATTTCTGCAGGACTACTGCTTTTAATTTCAGGACCAGGTCTGGAAAATGCTGCTGTAATTCATGTGGTATTTCCTTTCTTCTTTTCATCAAATTAATAATTTGTGCTAACAAACCAACTGTGCATCAGGAGAGGTGTTCTCTGCAAATC
>VWYK01091189.1:0-11080 GCA_013399775.1 Semnornis frantzii | reverse complement strand
TGGGTGAAGCTCTGAACATCTGCAGCTAAAGTACCCCTAGGCTGAACAAATTAGAACTGAAGCTTTGCAAACTGGGTTCATTCTCCTTAGGTGCTTTCCTCTGCTGCCAGGAAAGCTTTGGGACTCTCTGTTGCTTGATTGTATCTTAAATTCTTCTCAGTCCTCCGCTTGATGTGTGATCCTGACTGGTCACCAAACAAAGGGTGATTCAGACGTTTAAAAATCTCAGCCTACACAGCTGAGGGCTTAAACAAAGCCTTTCAGACCAGGCCAAGGACAAAGATTTGAGGAAGGATTTTGCTGTGGAGGATCACAGATTGGTTGCTATCTTGATTGAATTAAACCAAGCATTGTGCATGATGAACTCGGGTAAAATTCATACCTTCAACTTCCCTCAGTGCTTTATTAGGTGTTTTAATTGTTTTACACCTTTTCCTGCATGTTGTGTTACATATACTTTACTACAGAGACTTTTATCTTCTTTTGTACAGTAGTTGCTGGTGAGTTTTGATTGGTGGGATCTTGGCACGAGTCTCCATTGGGAAATACATCAGACCAGTTCCATGAGTGGGGCAGAAGAAGTTCATGACATTGCTTTGTGCAGAGGCTGCTGCAGTGGAAGAATTCTAGTGAAAGACTTCAGCAGATCAAGTCTACAACAAAGCTGTTCTAAGAAGGCAATGCCAACATACTGTTAACTCCTGCAAAACCATCCTAGCTAGGGGCAGGAATGAAAAAAAAAGTCACTCAGAAGGCTCTAATGTGTTCAGTTTTGGCCACTACAGTACAAGAGAGACACTGAGGTGTTGGAGCAGGTCCAGAGAAGGGCAGTGAAGCTGGTGAAGAGTCTTGAGAATAAGTCTTATGAGGAACAGCTGAGAGAGTTGGAAAAAAGGAGGGTGAGAGGCGACCTTATCACTCTCCACAGCTACCTGAAAAGGCATTGGTAAAGAAGTTGGTGTTGATCTCTTGTCACAAGTCACAACTGATGGGACAAGAGGAAATGTCATCAAATTATGCCAGGCCAAGTTTAGATTAGACATTAGGAAAAACCTATACTGAAAGGGTTATCCAAGACTGAAGCAGGCTGCCCAGGGAAGTAGTTTAATTGCCTGGATGTATTTAAAAGCTGCCTAGATATGGTGTAGTAATGGCCCTGGTAGAGTGAGATAATGGTTTGACTTGATTTTTGTGGTCTTTTTCAACAATGGTGGTTCTATGATTCTGTAATCAGTTCTCCTTCTGGCCCATTAAGTGGTAGTCAACCCATAAACTCTATGATTGCAGCAGATAAGAAAGACTGTAAGGGCTGAACAACTCTTTCTATTTACTCTAAGTATTGTTTTAAGTACAACATTTGTCAAAGTAGTGGTGGTAGAGCAAAGACCTGGTGCCTTTTCACATGAAATGTTACTCAATTTCCAGCTGCTTCCTACTCAGGGAAATATTGTTTGCAGATGGCCAGTCACAGCACAGTTGTATGCCACTCTGTTATTATCAGGGTAGATTTATGACTGCAGAGACATCTTTCTGCTCTCTTGTTTCCCTTCTTCCCTTTCTTGAGGTTCAGTCTCCTCACCAACATGTGGAATGTTTCTGCTTAAAATCCATCCAGTGGCAAGACAAAAAGCATGCTGTTGTTTTCTTTACATCCTAGCCTAGGCTTGGCATGCCTTGAAATGCCTGATGCATCCCCAGAAACGCCCAGAGCTTTTTATTTCATTTGGGGCCAGATATGGAAAGACTCTTGCAGGAAAAGCAGTTGCCATGGGAGATAGCAGCCTTGATGTGAGGAGTGTTGACCTCTGTCAAATCACACCTCTTGTAGGAGATGGAAGAGGAAAAATTCTCAGCATTCCAGATGAAAGAGAGATTGCTTCAGTCCCTGACTCTGACTTCCTTGCTCACCTGCTGTCATAAGTTGGTTCATGTGCTTGCCTAGACCTGCTGATAGAGGAATTTTTAAGAAATAATAAAGGGTATGAATGTAATGCCATGAGACAGACCAGAGGCAGAAAGGCCTACCTGGGAACCCAGGGAAAGGGCCCTTCTATCTCATAGCATGGCCATGCCTGAATGGTACCAACATCTGGCTGTGGCTTCCCTTGAGATCACTTACGAACACACCTATTTTTTTAGGCTCTCATCAACCTGCCTTGAAAGACAGGACAGATCCAAAAGTTCATTCTACATTCAAGACAACCAGGATATGTCTCACAGGTGAGATTAATTTTTTTCTTGGCTACTGTAGTGGAGAAAAAAAAAATTATCCTAGAATGCCATAAGTCTGAGAGAGCAATTCTTTCCTTTTCTATCCAAAGCAGAGGTCAGGCAAACAGCAATTACACAGGTTTAGAGCTCCAGGCTGGGTCATCTGTCTCCAGCAGGTTATTTCTGAGCCATGCAGGTCTCTGTGCCCTGGTTATGCTCTTGTATATTTCAAAATATTCTTGGCTAGCAGCAGTAATTTTGTAACGGCATCCCCTTAAATGATAGTCTCGCTTTGCTGCACAGGCTTGGATCATATCTGGTTATGACTGTATCTTATCCATAGCTCTTTAAATCTAGTAGCCTGCATTTAGGTATGTTTCATTTATTAAGATGAGGTGAAGCATAACTCTTTCCATAAATGGTCACTGTTTTCCTTAAGACCTGCTTTGTGATTTAATCTTTTTCTTTAATTCAATATTTCAATTATTTTTTTCTTTAAAAAGCAATATGTACAAGTTATTTATGTACATACAGACCATATTTGTGTGGGTTTGGTGCTGATGGGCTGCATGTGTGTTTACAATAGCCCTTGTGTTATCCCAGCCGGCAGCCTAAAAACACTTCCAATTTATTCCACATCAGAAGCAAAGAGGGTTTGGATAGACTCCTAGGGGAAAGTCTTGAAGTGGTGCCCAAACCTCAGTCCCAGTGCTGTAAGTCAGGCACGTGGCTGATACTTTATCCACCCCAACTTGGACTTTCACAGGCTGTTTTGTTTGTGGAGGAAATGGGAACTTGGGAGCACTTCTAATCAGTGATTTCTTGGAGATGGGTTCCTCCTTTCCTTTGTCCTCCTTTCCTCTCCTGTCAGACCTGTGTGCACTTTGCCCGCGTTTTCTAAGAGTGGAAAATACGCACACTCAAGCACAGTGACTGGGCTGTGGCTCAGACAAACACCTCAGTGGGTAGGGACTCATCTGGTTACAGTTTGTGCCTTTGGAGCAACACCGATCCTCTGCATGAAACACTCGAATGACTGTAGGTGGATGAGCTTGAGAGATTTCAAATGTCACCAAGGTTTAGTCTTTGCTGCTAAACTCAAAGTGGGCTGAAAACCGGTTCAGACCAGATGGTGCTGTAATAAAAAGTTGGGAATGCTCCAGTAAATGTTGCAAGCTTTGTCTTTACTAAGTGTCACGAAGGTAATGATCAAAAGCTTGTAGGCTGCAGCTTCGGGGAATGAGAAATAGAACTGCTAGTCCGCAGAGTGCTTAGGCAGCTTTGTTGCATGGTTGCCCTGGGACCAAGCACTAATGGCCTTTCCAGGTCTGAACTTCACAGGCAATGCCCTGGTGTGTGATGCCCCGAGACAGGTGTTTCCCAACCAAGCTCAGCTCTGCAGCTTGGAGAAACAGCTGTCATTTGGACTGGACAGCCTGCCTTAAACAAGCAGAAGTCTGCAGGGTCATTCAGGAAAACATGAGTCATCAGTTTCATAGCTGTCTCTTGGTCTAGTTTAGATTAGCAGTGGCCACAGATGTCAGAGAAAACAATCCTACATCATTTGGAAAAAAAAAGCCAACAGTACTGTGTTGTCTCAGAACCAACGCCCTGCAGTGCGATTTCAGGACTAGAAATACCAGAGTTCTCTGCTGTTTAGATAGACTAAAGATGACATTGTTTTCCAAAAATGTTGGCATTACTGTGGCTTGGAAACTCGATACCTGAGCCAGCTCTGGTCTTGGGCCTTCAGTTCCTCATATATAAGCCCAATTTACTATTGAATTAAAGATCACTTTTAAAAATGTAATTTAAAACCGGCACACGCATCCATTTAGGAATGTAAAATGTTTTTATTGCTAACTCATCTCAAAACCTTTTCCCTGACTGTCTGCAGTTCTAAATTGCAAAATGTGTTACAGAAACACATATGTCATAATCTATCATGTGAGATAAGACATGCTGTGGTGGTTGTTTGCCTCAAAATATTAAAAAATTCCAGAGCAACACAAGAATAATATATACAAGATCAAAGCTAGAGTCAGGTACCTCCATTTTTGGTCATTCAGGTATTGCCTAGAGGGTTGGGAGCAGGATGTGCTTTGAATGGGATAGACTAAGAGGTGTCTATCTTATGGAGATTAGGAATTACTTTAGCTGAACTGCCTTACAGAGGTCATGCTCTGAGGCTGAGAGAAAGACCTGAATGTTCTGAGGAGGCGCAAAAGTGCAGAGGAGTATGCACCACGCATCTGGTCACTTGCCTCCAGGATCTGGACTTTTCCGACTCTTGTCTTTTACTCTGCAACTTAATAAGAGAATTCAAGAATGTGGGGACAGGGAATGACCTTACAGAGAAAAGCAATAATCACTCTGGAACTTGGGCCAATCCTTTACCTCATTAGCGCAATGAAGCCTTTATCGCTCCTGCAATAAAGATACATTTTAAAAGCTTTTCACACCTACTTTAAATCTCAGCAAAGACCATGAAACTTCTTTGGTCGTAGCCACATGGTATCTATTGTTAAACATGCTGTTAAAATGAATCAATACAGATTAAGCAGCCAAAATTACCACTTGCTATCTCTCCCCTGAATCAGTTCCCTCAGAGACAGCACTATAAAGAGGCTGAAGGCTGATTAAACACTTCTCCACCAAGTGAAGTCCAAAAAATTCTGGCAAGAATTGCCTGTAGAAAGCACGGGGAAAAAATGTACACAGTGTAAAAGGTTCGATGTGTCAGCTTGCCGGAATCCAGCCCTCCCCTGCCCCAAAGCCCTTCGTTAGTGAGCTTTCCATCTGCCCGATGAGAGCTTCTGTATCCTGGCTCCGAGTTTCCTTGCACTCTTCCCAGGGGCGTTATCTTGTGAGCTCATTATTAGTGCTGGCTGTAATTCACACTCCAGCACGCAGAGCTATTAGCAAAAAAGATTAAAACAGCCCACGTTAGTAAACGTGCTTGGTTTGCCTCAGCCTGGAGGCTTAAACTCTTCCTTGGAGGCAACCAGCCAGGGCAGGGCTATTGGAAAGAAGCTTAGCCCATGTACCTTTAAATGCACTTATTGGCAGTGGAGGGCAGGATGCGACCTTGTGGTGGCCTTCCAGCATTTAGAGAGGGCTACAGGAAAATGAGGAGGGACTCTTTATCAGGGAGTCCAGTGATAAGATGAAGGGTAGTGGTTTCAGACTGAAAAAGGGCAGACTTAGGTTAGATTTTAGGAAGAAGCTGTGTATTGTGAGGGTGCTGAAGCCCTGGAACAGGTTGCTCAAAGCAGTTATGGATGTCGTCTCCCTGGAAGTATTCAGTGCCAGGTTGGATGGGGCTTTGAGCAATCTGGTCTAGTGGAATATGTCCCTGTCCATGGCATGGGGGTTGATACTAGATGGTCTTGTAGGTCCTTCACAATCCAAAACATTCTATGATAGGGAGCAACTTGCATGTTGCTTTTCCAACTGGGCTACTTGAGCAGAGTCATCTGGTCCACCTCTAAAATATCTATTTGACCCCTGGGCAGCCTGAATCCTTGAATACAAGGGTGCTGCTTTGTGCTGGCCGAGTATCTGTCTCCACAGCCCCCAAATAGCACTAGTGGCTTGCAGAAAGCTGAATGGAGAGTACTTGCCTTGCTTGATGGAGAACATGGAAGTGGAACAAGGACATGGAAGTGTTGGAGTGGGTCAAGAGGAGGGCCATGAAGATGATCAGAGGGCTGGAGCAGCTCTCCTATGAAGACAGACTGAGAGAGTTGGGGCTCTGCAACCTGGAGAAGAGAAGGCTTCAAGGAGATCTTATAGTAGCCTTCCAGTATCTGAAGGGGGCCTGCAGGAAGGCTGGGGAGGGATTATTTACAAGGTCTTGCAATGACAAGACTAGGGGTAATGGGTTTAAACTGGCAGAGGGGAGATTTAAACTGGATGTCAGGAGGAAGTTCTTTCCAGTGAGGGTGGTGAGGCACTGGAACAGGTTGCCCAGGTAGGTTGTGGCTGCTCCCTCCCTGGAGGGGTTCAAGGCCAGACTGGATGAGGCCTTGAGTGAGCTGTACTAGTGGGAGGTGTCCCTGCCTATGGCAGGGGCTTGGAACTAGATGATCCTTGAGGTCCCTTCCAACCTTACCATTCTATGATTCTATGGCTTTGATTTTACATTCTTTGAATTTACTGGTCTGATTGTTCTTGAACTAAGGCATATACTGAACTTGGACAATCTGCAATTCAGCTCCAAGAAGAAAATCAATACTTTGTTTTACTTTGTTTAGATTTTCATTTTCAGCCTCTTTCCTTCTCTCCTTCTTCCCTTTCCACTCTTTCCTTCTCTGACAGCATGCACATCAGCAAGTCTGAAGGGAGCAATCACACTTGTTCACAATGAAGGAATTTAATCTCCTGGTAATTATAGATAGAAAATCACAACGTTGGAAGTGTTTTCACTTGAACAGAAGGGCATTCCTGCCAAGACCTAGCTAGTCTTGGAAGAAGAAAAGTGCTGTGTGAATCACGGGATCCTGAACCAGAAAACTTGAGGCCCACATCCTGTGGCTGAAGGAAGTGGGTGTAATGCCACTGATGTGAGCAGAGCTCTGATTTGTGCCAGGTAAGAATGTAGCCCCCAGAGAACTGTGCTGAAATCCTGAGAGATATTGCTTCACCTTCAAAACACAACAGATGACATCCCAGCAATCCATTTAGTCCCCTGTGTGGTTCCCTTCCTTCAACTCTGTGTAGTCTCTTCACTCTAAATGACATCTGCTGTCAATAGCTGCTTTTGGCTGTTTTGGTGGTTGTTTGGTTAAAAGCAAGAAACTTCAGTGTTGCACTGATGGAGGAGCCACCATTCCAGCTGATGGACGTCCTGTGCAGCCCAAAGCTGAAGAAGCAGAGTGAAACACAACAGTGATGATGGACTATAGAATTGCACCTCTTAGAGGGCCTGTCAGCTTACAATTCTCAGTAAATTTTTTTAAACCTTTTTTTATAAAGAAAACAAATTATTATATTTTTTTTCCCCAACAGAAACTTGTCCAGAATTTGGCATGAGTTGGATGTAAAACAATCTAATGCCCTATGCATCAGTCAATGAGATCAACCCTTCCTTTTTCTGGCTGCATGACATTCACCAGCTCTGCCCAGCCACAGCACTCATAACAGTTTATCCAGCAGAGGGGATCTGAATGGACCCAATTCTGGGATAATTCTTTAATTATGCTTGCACTGGAGTAATTTATTTTGGTAAGTCATGGTTTTTACTGAAAATACGCTGTACCGAATCAGGGGCTATAAGTGGTTGTGCCCCTAGGGCTTCTGTAGCTGAATATATATAACTGGAAACTTGCTGTGGTTAGGGTTGTGCTCCCTCCCCCCGCCCTTTAGCTCAATCAGTGCAATTTGTACCTGAATTGAGAATTTATCTGTTTGCTTTGGTTTGTCTATCAGGTTCACCAAACACAGGGAAGGCAAAGTTGGATGAAGAGTGTTGCAGATGTGCAGCAATCCTCTGTCTCTCAAACAAGCCAGCAGTGCTTCATCTCTGTTCTTTGATTGGAATTCCCTAGCTTTGCAAATGAAGTTGAAAAATCAGTTTGAGTGTCTGCTTGGGAGCCATCCCAAATAAAGTTTGGCTGACTTGAAGTGAAGGTGGGAGATGATTTTTGCATGGGACTTTGCCTGCTTTCCACAACTGGCATTGCTGTCCTTTCAAGCGAAGCTGCTGTGGTGTTGGGGGAAAGGCTTAAAAGAAGAGAGAAAGCAAGCAGAAAAAAAAGATGGGATTGCTCTTCTCTAGCGTCTCACCTGATAGAAGAGGACTGAAAAGCATTGCTCCCATCAGTCATTATGGATCCTGGATAAACGGGATCATACATGGCTGAGGGTGACCATGGGATGGAGTATGTGGTAGCAGGACATCTTTCTGAAGACAGAAGGCTTCAAAGGCTTGATAGGGTTTGAGGTAATTTTAATCCCTTTAAACAATTTGCTTCTCCTTTGTTGGCATCAAACAAGCTGGACTCGAGAGAAAGAACGTCTCACTGTTTGGCAAATTCCCTGAGAGCCTGTCATGGCTTTTTGTCTAAGGACATCTGAAGGCTTGCTTCTTCCCTGCCATCATCTTTTGGCTGAAGAAAACAGTGATGGAGCCCTGGGTAGACAGCACATTAGCTCCATTGGCAAGGTCATCCAGCAGGTCTCTGCAGCTGGAAGCCAGGGCAGTGCTTGGGTCTCTGCCTGCTTTGCATTAGCCTCCCTGAACCCCGGGGCTCATTGTTGGCCACACCAGGGGGCTGGAGAGCTCCCACAGCGTGCATGCCAACCTAGAGAGCCTGGAGAGCAATTTCTGGCAGTCTCTAGGCTAAATTTGCATTTCTTTTGGTCCCACCAGGCCCACCTTAATGAGCAGTTGTGCCTTGCCTTTAACTTTTTGCCAGGATGCCAGATTTTGGAGGTTGCAAAGAGGCAGAAAATCTGCAAGCTTTCCTAAAGAGGAAAACATTTAATAAAACCCTAAAGCAGTGTATGTTCTGTGGTGCTCTGAAAATGCCTCTGGCGTGAACAAGCAAGGATGGGCTAGCAAACTCTGAAGCACCTGCCAGATGCCATATTCTCTTCTAACTCCAGATTTTACAAATATAACTTCACTCCAGGCTGAATATACCAGCAGAACCTTATTTAATAGAGAGATAATTCAGATGTTCCAGCTCTTTGCTGCTGAGCTTAGGGAATTATTCAGGCTCTAGTCTACATCCCCACAGCATGGCAGTGACCCATAGTGAGGAAAACTGGAGGAACACAGCAGTTGGGCAACTCTCTCCAAAAGAGAAAGAGGTAAACAGAGATAAAAACAAGCGCTTGGTAATGCATGCCCTCAATTTCCAGATAAATTTCTTTCTTTATTTCTTCCAAGCTCTTCCTCAATAGCTTATATCCTTTGGAACTCACTTTGCTGGTTGCCCGTGATTACATCTCTTTTATGATGTTGTTTTTGCCTGTTAAAAATAGATTTTTAAGAGCAGATTTTTCTTTTCCTTTGTCTGTGCTTTGCCTCTTAAAAGGCTCATTACCAGATGTTTGAATTCCTGCATCAATCACCAGTATATTCTCTATATCAAAAAGAGAATAATTTGAATTCAAATGTGACTTCAGAACTTGCCGGTTCAGGGATCTTCCCACAGGGTTTGAAATGGAGTTAAAGAGTGTTTCTTAAAAGTACTTACGTCAAACTAAATTGTAACTACAATTATTGGGTTTTTTTTCCCAACAGAAAGTTTAAATTATTAATAATAAAACTTTTGAACAAATTCATTGGAAACTTTGGTACTTGAAAGCTGTTTAAAATCTGGGAAACACTGTCAACTTTTTCAGATGATTACTTAAAACATATGTTCTTGAGTCTGGGAAAGTGCTTATGTATCCCTATTTCACATCAGTTCTCTCCAGTAACACCATGTTGCTGACAGTGGTGATGGAAACCCATCTTAGGCTCTTCTTCTGGGCTTTGCTCAGTACAGCACTTGCTTCTGGAAGTGCTGTCACACATAGTCAAAGCTTGTGGCTCTAACAACTTACTTGGAATAAGCCAGCCTTGCATTTTCCTCAGCAGGGTAATGCCACACTAATTTAAAAACTGCAATGCTGAATGGCAAACAAAGAGGATTAGAACAAACTAGTTCCAGAGCACACATTGTACATACTAATGTCTTGTTGAAACAGGAGTAGGCTTAAAAAAAAAAAAAAAAAAAAAAAATAAATACTGCCCACGCCTAAATGAGAACACAAGCCTGCTTTCTGAAACCCTGCCTCCTTTTGCCAATCAGATAGGGGATATTCTGCATTGTGGGAGAAGACAAGCTAATGAGATTATGGTTTATCACGTTGGAAAATAGAACTGTAAAGCTGGAAGAATACAGAATTCCTAAATCGTGTGAAACTCTCAATATGACCACTGGACTGTCCTCCTGAGGTTGTTCAGGGGAAGGCACCAAGCCTTGCAAATGTTTCCGTATAGATGCATCTCTAAGCTAAAAACCTCGAGTCACTTTATGTCCTGAGTTTTGTTTCAGCTAAACACTGGCCCAAGCGTAGTCAGGCTTGGTGAGAAACGAATTTAGAATCATAGAATAGTTTGGGTTGGAAATCACTTTTAAAGATCATCTAGTCTAATCCTCCTACTCTAAACAGGGACATCTTCAACTAGATCATGTTGCCTCATTCAACCTGACCTGGAGTGTTTCCAGGGACAGGGCATCCACTACCTCTCTGGGCAGCCTGTGCCAGTGTTTCACCACCCTCATTGTAACACAACTTTCTTAGATCTAGCCTAAATTTCCCCTCTTTTGTTTTAAAGGCATCACCCCTTGCCTTACTGCAACAGGTGATGTGAAACGCTAAAATTATTGTTCCCATCTTTCTTATAGACCCTCTTTAAGTACTGAAATGTCTCAATAACGTCTTCTCAGAGCCTTGTCTTCTCCAGGCTAATTATGGTGTTTTAAATGCAGTGTTTGAAGCATGGCACATCTTATGCTTACTTGGCCACATAGGCTTTGCCTGCTGAATGACAGAAAATGTTTGTTCCTTGGGATTTTCCCCCCAAACTGCCACCTCATTCCACCCCCTGATGTGTAGCATCAGGAACAGACTGTCTGTACGCAGAGAAGAAAACAGTCTACCGCAGTCATCTTTAGGAAGCAGACGTCTGTAGGGGTCATCTTCACTCATCTTATGCACATCTATAAGAAGAGATGTAGCATCCACTTGTCTTTCTCCACCTCTGCATCTCTGGGGTCTCCTCTCTGAACAATGACTGCCCTGATGTGCAGCAGCAGCAACAGAACCCCGAAAGGGGTATAACAGGTAGTTGGGGTTGTTCGGTCTGGAG
>VWYK01091188.1:5985-21372 GCA_013399775.1 Semnornis frantzii | reverse complement strand
TGATTGGCACTGGAATGGGCTGGGTGGAATGGGTGGTGGAGTCCCCATCCCTGGAGGTGTTTAAAAGGAGGCTGGATGAGACACTTAGTGCCATGATTTAGTTAATTAGAAGGGTTAGGTGATAGGTTGAACTCGAGATAATTTCCAAAGTAGTTAATTCTGTGATTCTGTGAAAAGAGAGGAAAAGAAAAGTGTATTTCCACAGGGTTTCCTTCTTAATAGTGAATAATACTTAACTTTACTGACCTAAGAGAACCTGTCTATGCTTTATGGGTTCCGATCTGCCAAAGCACTGAAATAAGTGTGTAACTATCAGCAAGTATAACATCCTATTTGCTACTCTCAACAGCTATGCCTACTAGTTCTACACAGTGACGTTAACAGAGGTAAAAAGAAAGTAAAAAAGAAAAAGGCTCCTGCTTAAACTACCTCCTAACATCCTGGGATTGTAGAAGCAGGCTGAGTTTAAATGGTGTCAAACTTGACTCCAGTTCCCTGTGGATGCAGCCCAAAGGAACAATATATTTGCTGGTAGGATTTATCTGAAAATACTGCTCTTAAAATGTTGATCATCTCATCATTGATGATGATATATTCAAAATATTTTCAAAGTGACAATTACTGATATGCAAAGAATAGAAAACAGGAGTAGGGTGTATCTGGAAATATATTGAATATGGAGATACTTCAGCTTGCACAGGGACACAGAAATATTGATCAGACACTACCTGTTCAGCACAAGAAATCAGTAGACAACCTCTACTTCTGCAGGCCTAATACACAAAGACAGTGTCTGAACTTTGTTTCCTCTCAGGGTAACATTCACATCTGAAATTATTCCAACCTGTGCAAACATTTCACAAGTAACAAATCTCTCAGTATAAAAATGACAGTGGATCTTTTATTCCTGACCGCTGTGCTTGGCTAACTTGCATCTAATCATTTCATAGCCTCCTCCACAGAGAAGGAACATTCTCTGAAATCTGCAAAACAAATGCCTTATGAAAACTCCCATAAAAATTCCACCTTCCCATTGACAACAGTTGGGGGCTAACATGCTGAAGCCATATCTGTAAGGACTAATACAACCATATTGTTTCCATGTCCACCCCATATGTGTGTCTGCAGCCATCTGTTGTCTCTTGGCTTACACTGCTAAGTCCTCTAGAGAAGCAGTTTTATTCTTTGTGTTTCTACAGCACCCAGCAGAGCAAGGTCTTGGTCAGGATGATGGGCCATAATAGATAGATAAAATAAATTAGCAAATTAAACAAATTAAAAATTTTGCTTTCATTTCCACTATTTGTAATGCATTTTTCAAAATTAGTGGTTTCTAGTTTAAATGTCAGCATATTCTGTAGACTATTCTGAAGATGCTCAGAGGGCTGCAGCAGCTCTGCTCTCAGGACAGGCTGAGAGAGTTGAGGCTCTGCAGCCTGCAGAAGAGAAGGCTTCCAGGAGACCTTAGAGTAGCCTTCCAGTATCTGAAGGAGCCTACAGGGAGGCTGGGGAGGGACTACTGACAAGGTCTTGCAATGACAGGACAAGGGGCAATGGGTTTAAACTGGCAGAGGGGAGATTGAAAGTGAATGTTAGGAGGAAGTTGTTTGCAGTGAGGGTGTTGAGACACTGGCACAGGTTGCCCAGGGAGGTTGTAGCTGCTCCCTCCCTGGAGGTATTCAAGGCCAGGCTGGACGAGGCCTTGAGAGACCTGTGCTAGTGGGAGGTGACCCTGCCTATGGCAGGGGGTTGGAACTAGATGATCCTTGAAGTCCCTTCCAATCTTACCATTCTATGATTCTAAATGAGAGAAGCAGAGATTTTGTGGATAAAACAGTAAGGCTGTCCTAAAAGGGAATTTGCTCAAATAACACCAAGAACATTAACTAATCTGGTTCTTGTGGACTACAAAATGTACTGAAGTGGAAAAACATAAGCAATAAGATACTTGAAACTAAGATTGAGATGTAGTAAAGTGGTTAGAAGTGATTAAAATACCATTCCTATATGCTTTATATCCAGGTAATAGGAAAGCTTAGGATGCACCTGACCAATAAGCTCTGTGACATGGACTGTTTGGGCATGTGATCAAGAATTAAGCAAGACAGTGAGAATAGCACTTAGGAATAATCACAGTGTGTTGCCAATCATAAAGCAGAGTTCTTGGATTCAGTGTCCAGAGGACTAATGAGTTTTACAACTGTAAATAAGAAAGGTGAAAGGCAGGTCACAGCAATCATACACATACAACAGAAGAGAAGAGCCATCTATCATTTTCCCAATGCAGAATTTTAATACAGGCACTTTAAGAAGTCACCCCAAAGTTTTTGAAGTCTTTCAGATGTATTATGTGAGCATCAATTTCTGAGGCATTAACAACTTTGGAAATATTACTGTAGCACCAATGTAGAGATCCTTGAGGTCCCTTCCAGCCTTACCATTCTATGATTCTATGGTTCTGTGGCTGGCATAGACTGCAAAAAAAATTACAAGCGTTTCAACCAAAATTCGGCTGTCAGGGGTTCAAGATTAAAAGATTAAATTTTGTATTTATTTGTTGGACTCAAAAATGGAAATTAAATAAATTGTCACAGAAGGGAACCAGTAGCCACTAGTTTTTTACTCCAGGGGAAAAAAAAATTGTATTTATTTGTTAGATTCAAAAATGAAAACTAAATAAATTGTCAGAGAAGGGATCCACTACTTTTTACTCCAGGGGAAAAAAAATGTGTATTTATTTATTAGATTTAAAAATGGAAACTAAATAAATTGTCACAGAAGGGAACCAGTAGCCACTACTTTTTACTCTAGGGGAAAAAAATTGTGTATTTATTTGTTAGATTTAAAAATGGAAACTAAGTAAATTGTCACAGCAGGGAACCAGTAGCCACTACTTTTTACTCCGGGGGGAGAGGTGTTTAATTATTTATTTGTGATACTAAAAAATGAAAATTAAATAAATAGTCAGAGAAGGGAACCAGTCGCCACTACTTTTTTACTCCAGGGAAATTTACATAAAATTAAATGAGAAAACAGTTTATGCCATGCATCCGAATCTTCTTTGACAAGTAAAATGCTATCAATATCCAAAAAGTAAACTCTGTATACGCTTAAGTACTTGTAAGACTCTCTGCAACTCTCTGGCTTCAAGACTTCCTTGTGTCAATCTCATTTTTCCCATTACTTTCCTCTTTTCTATACCTCATCAGAATTATTTTCTGGTTTGCCCTGCCAATTTGCTAAGAGCTATGGGGATGTTTCCGTAGGGCTCTTGCTATGGATACTGAAGCATGTGAGACTGGGAAAATTAATATAGGAAAAGTAACTATTACCCACCAAAAAAATCCTAAAAATTATCCAAGAAATCCTTTATCCACAAATCCTTCTACCCTGAAAGAGTATTTGGGGCAGTGCTGCTCCACGTTTATACCATTGCATGATTTTTTCTCTGCACTTTACACATCATACACCAGCATCAAACAGGACACCAGGAAGACTGAGCTGTTCCTCCTGTCTTTTTTTTTTTTGTTGTTGTTATTATAGAATCATAGAATGGTAAGGTTGGAAGGGACCTCAAGGACCATCTAGTTCCAACCCCCTGCCATAGGCAGGGACACCTCCCACTAGTACAGGTCACTCAAGGCCTCATCCACCCTGGCCTTGAACACCTCCAGGGAGGGAGCAGCCACAACCTCCCTGAGCATGTTATGTTTTTAATTGCAGCATGATTGCTTAAACACCTCAAATACCTTTACAATACTCTTTGCTTTGAACATAGCTTCTTTTCTGCTCCATTTAAGCCTTGGTAGTGCTGCCAGATTAATTCACATGCACAGAAGGATTCAGCTTTAAGATGAATGGAGTTTTGCTATCCTGAGTATTCATAAATGAAGCACTTGGACATATATTGTTGTAAGCTTTTGATAACAGTTTACTTTTCCTTGAGTAAAACAGACAAAAGTACATATTTCCTTTAATTTCCTGAACAGTAAGACTGGGAGCTAAGTAATATTATGAAAGAATGATGTCACAGTCCTGATTTAGTGAGTTCATATTCCCTGTTTTCCAGCCTTTATACTTCTTGTCAAGCTACATGTAATGTATTTGGGAGAAAACTTGTTTAAACTGATAAAACCAAGGTTGAGAAACAGTGGCCTCTTCCAAAACTGTATTTTGACACACCCTAGCTTGTGTAGGATGCTAAATTCCAGTGCACTTTACCCATATCCACAAACCTTATTGCAGCTCGTAAAGAGAGGAACTGCAAAAGGATGGAATTACAATGTCGAAACTGTAAAACTTTCCCTACTCTCTTCTTGCAGATGCTGACCACTTTCAGTTAGCCACAGGTGTTTTTCTGAAACAGTAAAATTTGATGAAAAACAGAGAATGGTAGAGGCATCACTGATCTCATTTTGATCTCAGGAGAGAAGGAAGGATATAAAAAAATTTATTCGTGTAGCCGTCTCTGTAAAGGTGAGAAGACAGATGAGAGGAAAGGTAATAAAAAAGGAAGAGGAAGCTTTGGACAAAAGGAGAGCACCAGAACTGTGTAGACTGGTGACAAAAAAAAAAAAAATAGCTTGGGAGCAGCAAGTAATTAATCATAAAGGAATTAGTTTTCCTGGCAAAGGAAAAAAAAAGGAAATGTAGCAAAGTTCTGGATGTGAATAAGAAGCAAGACAACACAACAACAACACTAATATAAGTCAAGTGTTTTGCAGATTCAGTCTTCCCACAATGAGGAAAATAGTTTGAGATGGTGTCCTGGAAGATCCATGACCTGGTTTGCCCAGGCATGATCCCATGGTCCCCTTCCCTCTCCTAAGGTGGGGGAAGCAGAGTGTAGGGAGAAGACAAAAGGCTTAGAAACAGCCACTTTGAGGGTCTAAGACTTGTTCCTCCCAAATAAGGGAAAGCAAGCTCCTGGTTTCACCTAAAATGGTCAAGTTTGGCAAAGTGCCATTCTGATTGGTGAATCTCAGTGGCCAAAGGGGCCAATCAATTTGGGCAATCAATAAATAGGCTCTTGCCAGCTAGCTCTCACTTTTGGTTTTGCCTACTCTGCCCTGCCATGTTGTGCTCTGCTTTGCCTGCAACACTTTGAAGACACCAACAAAACTCCTTCAAGTGCTATTTTGTGAGTAAATATTCAAAGCTTCTTTGTAAGAAATTCTGTAACTAGATTCTGTTGTGCCTTCTGCTTTAGTAGCAGAAAGGAGCCTCTCGAGTCCCTGGTGGGCATGAAGTATGATCGAAACTAAGAACCTCGTCCCAATTTTAGATTAAATGATTGTACTTACTACTTATTTCTTAAGGTTACCTCTTCCCTGTGTGTATATGTATCCAAACCCTGCATTTTGAAAATCATAAATAAGTTTTCTGGTGAGAGTTAATGTTAATAACCAATTTTCATAGTTATTAACAATCATTGCCTGGATGTCAAAATTAATATAGATTATTAATTTTGCATAGTTCATAACAGATGTGTGCATGGAGGCATTCAACTAGAGTCTTGTGTTGACTGGAGTCATAAATACTAGCCTGCTTTATATTGCTAGTGAAGTGTAAATCACTGTGGCATCACAATCAATCTACTTCCTTTTCATTCCTCTATTCATTTCAGTATGTCACTGATTATCTGTAAGGCTGTACATCACCTGGAATGTTGAAGGTGTGGAAAAGTTTTTTGGGAGCCCTGGACTAAATTCTCAGGAAGTATTATTAAGTTGATTTTCTGCAAGAGTGCATAGCTAAATTTGCACATCTTGGTCTCACATGTCCAATGCTGTGATTCTTTTGATTTGCTGCTGAATTTGGTTTTCTTCCACATAATGCAGCTTCCACCATTAGAAAATGTTGAGCTTATGTGCTTTATAGAACATGTCGTTTGGTAAGCTGATATTGATTTTTACTTTTGGTTAGCTACTTAAATTATTGATTTTTTATTTTGTGGTCACCTGGTTAACCTTTGAGTGCTGTGGCTCAATGAGTTTGAATCACTGTTGGCATGTTTTTGGGACTTTGTGTGGGGCAAATCAGGTGAAAGGACAGTTTCTCAAGGAAGAATAGACTTTTTTGTCTTGACTTACATTTGGCCTGTTCAAAAATTTACAAGTCTCTGCTCATGCATAAGAGAGATCAAATCAGCACCACTATTTGTACACAGAATAAAATGGTATCCAGGGTATTTGCTTTCTCAGTTACATTGACACTTAGAGAAAGCCATGATGAATACTCTGGACAAGAATCAAGAGCATCTGCACAAAATGCTGCCTATAAATCAGTTGTTTGATCTCCTACTGCTGAAGAATGTGACTTTAGAATACTGCCAAAATTTGACATTTTTTTCCTGAGGGACTTTGTGATTTTGCTGCTTACCTTTACAAGACATTAAAACAGTCATAATTCACAGAACAACTTTAGAAAGATACTGTGAAAAGTAACTAGTGATAGGACGAGAGGAAATGGGTGTAAGCTGTGCCAGGGGAGGATTGGATTGGATGTTAGGAAAAACTTCTTTACTGAGAGAGTGGTGAGATGTGGAATGGGCTGTCCGGGGAGGTGGTGGAGTCACCATCCCTGGAGGTGTTCAGGTGTATATGGTTTAGTGGTCATGGGTTATGGTTGGACTTAATGATCTTAAAGATCCTTTCCGACCTTAGTGATTCTATGGTTAGTCGTAGACATGTTGATTAGAAGAGACCTCTGCTCAAGCTCATACTTGGTGGAGAACAGTCACTAAGATGGATTAGGTCAGTGACTTTAAATGGAAACTCTACCACTGCTGTTCTTCTAATGAAAAGAGTCTTCTTAATCACCAATTGGAACCCTCTGGAGGACAGTTTTCAGCCATGGACCCTTCTGTATCCTTTGCCACTTCTGGGAAGAGTTTGATCACATCATATTTCTAGCTCTGCGTACTTCCAGGCTCCCAGCCCATCTCTCTTAGGCCTCCTCTTTACAAAATCAGAAAAGCCAAACTCCTACAGCCTGTCCTCTAGACCGATAACCATCCAACCAGTCCAGCCCTGCACTGGACCCACTCTAGTTTCTCAACATCACAAAGGCCCAAAACATCATTCAAGATAGGGCCAAACAAATGCTGAGGAGAGGTGGGTAATTACTTTCCTCCATCTGCTGACTGCTTTCCTCCTAATGTAGCCCAGTGCACCGTTTGTATTATTTGTGAGAAACCTTATTACTTTATATAAACAACACAGCAGCTACTGTAGCCTCCAGATTGTTTTCAGCAGGCCTGAAACAAGGCAAATTGCTTCCCTGTCTGCACTGGTGCTTTTTTATTTTTATTTTTTTTCCTCAGGTGCAGAATTTTGGGCTTAGGGAAGTTTCTGAACCATAAAGCCTCAAAAAGACTGCTCTGGTCTAGGCTTCCAGTGTCTCCTGGTGTTTCTGAACTGAAGTTCTACCAATCAACACAGCAACCACACTGCTGCACAGATTTGCATTTGATGGGTGTACTTTGTCTCCTCATATGGCCTGTCAATAAAAATAAGAGTATTTTCATAGCAGTCCATTGGTTACTGTGCTCATTTCCAGCCACCAGCTGGATGTCAGACTATTGACTATACTTTTTGAGCTTGGGGGTTTGAACAATATTTTTGTTCAGCCCATATCACATTATAAATGATAATGCTTTGGGGAATAAGTGTCAAAATCCTAAGTAAAGCAGAGGTATATTCACATTATCACAGAAACATTCAGGTTGGAAAAGACCCTCAGAATCTTGAGTCCGACAGATAACCCTAGTCTACAAAATTCACCCTTAAACCATATCCCCAAGCACCACATCTAAACATCTGTTGCATTCACTCCTGCTTCTTCTGCATGGCCAGTTGTTTGGTCATGCCACTCAACTAGGTTGGTCAAGCGTGGATTTGTCGTAGTAAATCTTTACTGGCTTTCCTTGAGTGCAGTCTTGTCCTTTACATGCTGGAAACTGATTCCAGGAAGTCATGCTCCATTATTTTTCCAAGGACTCTTGTGAGGCCAACCATTTTACAGCTGCATCGACTCTTCTCACTGTTCTTTGATAGGGGTGTAAAATTAACCTTTCTGCAGTCATCATGGATGTCCTGTCATAGCAGTGACTTTCCACAGATGATAGCCAGTGTGATGCATCAGCTTTCCAGAACCCATGGGTGTACCACGTGTGGCCTCACATGTTTGAACACACACTGCTTCTTCAGCTCCTGAGTAACCTGTTGCCTCCCTCACTCGCAGACATCCCTCTCCTTCCATACTGTATATGCAGAGGCCTGGGAGCAGACTTGGCCTAAAAATTGAGAGGCAAAAATAGTATTGAGTGGTTGGAACTAGATGATCTTTGAGGTCCCTTCCAACCTTACTATTCTATGATTCTATGGTACAGGAGTTTTAGTATCATCTGGCATTATCTCATTGAACCTGCAGTTGCTTTGAACCTCCTTTTGCTGCTCTCAATACTTGCAGAATTGTTTCTTGTTACCCTTTAATGTTCTCCATTAATTTTAGCTCCAGGTGGATTTTGTCCTTCCTAGTTTTGTTCTTGTGCCCAAACAATGACTGTAGGCTTGTCCTTTGTTTCCTGTCGTTGCTCTACATATGTGGTCTTCATTTCCATCTCCATGTGTGCTTTTCCCATTTTAATTCATTAAGAAGCTCCTTATTCAGCCAAGTGGACTTTCTGCATGCCTTGTCCATATGTACTGCTTCCTCATGTATTTCTAGGTGAGATTAGTGAATCTGTTCACAACTGTGTGTCCCTCCCTCTCTTTGACAGGTAGACCTATTCTCTAGGTTGACTTTGTGAAATTGAGTGCATGAGCAAGACAGTTGAATCCCAGGTAGTGCCAACAAATGTGTGGCATTCTGGATACATCTGCTTCTCTCCAGGCTTTTCCCTGATGTCATAGAGTTGAAAAGAAACATCACCAGGATTCCTGCTCTCTTCATCATTGCTCAGAACCCCTACAATCACCTTTTGAATTTAAATGATTTCACATCACCATGTTACTTGTGTATGCATGAATAGGCAGGAAGGAATTCAGAACAAACAGTCTTTTGGCAACACCACAAATTGAGACTCCATGCAAGCAAGAAACCTCCCTAGTCTGGCTGAGAGTCACCAACTGCACATTGTCACTCAGCACTTTCTCTTGGTATCGTTCTGGTACAGTGCCCAACCTGGATTATTCTTCTGAGTGGGGCTTGTTCTGCCCCTGTCCTGCCTGGGCCCTTCATTGCTGGGCAGCCCTCCTGCTAACACAAATCACAAGCTTAAAGTTTCCACTCTATTAGATGTTTGTGTCTTCTTCCCACTGCATTTTACCTTGGTTGCACCTTCCCTGTCTGTTTTACATCTTGAAACATCCTTTCAATCACTTGTTTCTCACCCTCAATAGCTTAAGCCACACTTACCTCTTCTTGCAGCTCCTCACTTGCTGCTGTAGACACTACAGCACAGCAAACCTCCCTCTAGGAAGGTCATCCTCAGAGGACCATCTGCACACAGGTGTCCACACCACTGCAAGTGACAACAGGGGCAAGAGTTAGGTCTTGTATCAAGTCATCACCACTTGGGTGCTTCCTTGTAATGCAAACAACACATCCGAGTCTTTTGTGTGTTAAGTGCCAAGTTAACTTGCTTATTTGCACACCCCCCTTGGCATCCTCGGGAAGAGCAGATAGGAGCACTGCCAGGGAAGTCGAGAACTTGAAATGCATTCCCTCAACCCTGTGCGACATGTGCCCTGGTGGCCAAGAGAGCCAATGGGATCCTGGGGCGCATGAAGAAGAGTGTGGCCAGCAGATCAAGGGAGATTCTTCTCCCCCTCTGCCCTGGTGAGACCTCATCTTGAGTACTGCCTTCAGTTTTGGGCTCTCCAGTTGAAGAGGGACAGGGATTTGCTGGAGAGGGTCCAGCAGAGGGCTACAAGGATGATGAGGGGACTGGAGCACTGCCTGATGAGGAGAGGCTGAGGGACCTGGGCCTGCTTAGTGTGGACAAGAGAAGACTGGGAGGGAATTTAATAAATGGATGGAAGCTGCAGCACAGGAGGTTCCAGCTCAACACAAGGGGCAACTTCTTTACTGGAGGGGTCCCAGAGCACTGGCCCAGGCTCCCCAGAGAGGCTGTGGAGTCTCCTTCTCTGGAGACTTTCAAGGCCTGTCTGGATGTGTTCCTCTGTGACCTGAGCTAGATTGTCTGCTCCTGCTCTGGCAGGAGGGGTTGGACTGGATAATGTCTTTGGTTCCCTTCCAACTCCTGACATCCTGTGTGCCTGTGAACATCTCCCACTTGGCAGGAAGCCTCTTGCACTGTCTGTGAGTTCCCAGCCCCTGTGAGTGCTGGGTCTGCTGAACAATTCTGCTTCCCATGTTGGATCCTGATGACCTGGAAGAATGCTGGGTGTAGTCTTTTCAGCACTAGTCTCACTTGCTAAATGACCAAGTGCTATTGCACACTTGAAAAAGTTAGTTTCAGAATTTCCCCAAGTGAACAGAGCTGTCCAAAGCATCTTTAAATCTATTTACTGCAGTTCTGACCCATTAATAAGAAAAAAGATAGTCTTGAGAACATGGAAATACTTATTGTAAATTAAATTTGCTTAGTCACCTATAGGAGATAAATTGGGTTTCAATACTGACTAATGATTTTAAACTTTTATGTTATTTTATAGGAAAATACTCAAATATTGTTGCCTTTTTCAGTCTTATTTCTGCACTTGCAGTGCTCCAGCAATTTAAAATCTCTGGTAGATTATTTCTTGCAATTGCTAGCTCTGTGTACTGGGAAAAGCTCTATAGGGACATAGCTTGAGTAGAAACAGCAATGCAGATGAACTCGTACAGGCTGTGACAGGACCGCTGACTTTGAAAGAGGTTAATCATTCAGCAACTATAAACTGGCAATAAAAAATCAATCCCTCTGGGGCTTAAGTAATTGAAGTATAAGGTTGAGTAAAATTAAAGTGAGTTTATATTAAATTAAGGAAATAGCACAGAAAACATTTCATGTCTGTAGATGGAAAGTGTGGGGTAAAAATGTGTAGGGGAAAAGTAGTATCAATAGATCTTGCAAAACGCTGTTAATTTCTTATGTATCAGTTGCTGTTGGGTATGTGCTATATTAGTGCAGGATTTCCTTTCTATTACAGAAGGTAAAAGGACAGTATTAATAAATACTGAGACCTTAAAACCAAACTCTAATTCCACCAAATGAATTATAAGAGTCCAAAAGCCTTTTGCGAAATATGTTTGGAAAGTGACACACTTTATTTCCTCAAGAGCAAAATAGAAGATGCCTGAGCATGTCAATGGTTACCATTTTTTCTGTGTCATAAAAAGGTGGAGTTTTATTCTAATAACTTCTTAATTGCAGGAGGAGGAATTGGAGGCCCAGATCTCATTTCTGCAGGGACAACTAAACGACTTGGAAGCCATGTGCAAATATTGCGCAAAGATGATGAACACACACCTTGGTAAGTGCAGTACCCTCTGTCTATCCGTAGATCTTGGCAAAGACTTCTTTTTTGTGTTAGAACTTGTCTTAAGATATGTTGTATTGGGATAATATTTATGTAACTGTCTTTGAGGGATTTGAATCTGGGTAATAAATGAATTGTAATGAGGCTGATATGAAAATATTAGCCAATTTTTTATTAAACAAAGAAAATTCCCCCAAACTTATTTACAATTAACACACAGATTCTACTATGCGGTTGGTTAAACTGTCTTTGCAGAATGTATATATATTCAATCAAATTAATTGATATGATTGTTGTAAACTTTTTAGAAAATTTAAATAACTAGAGAGTCCTGCAGCACAAACACTGCTCAAAGATCAAACATGAACTTTTAGTAACTTTAGAAAAGAGAGTTTAGTTTACTCACTGATTGGAGTCTTAGTAATTATAATCCAAATTATCCGTAAAAGCTTAAATGGAGAAAAATATGGCTCCTGCCACGTGGTGGCTTTCACGTGGTGGTGACACGTGGGGCTTTGCTGCTTGCGTAGCTCCAATGGAACACGTTGTCTGAGGAGATCCACAGGCGCGAGGCAAATCTTCCGCAGTTCCCGGGAGGGTCTCGGAGTGTGGAGCCCCTGGACAAAGCGAGATCCAGATTCCCGGGCTGGAGCAGTCCGATCGGCTGCAGCGCACGGCCAGGGCAGGGGGATCGCCTCTCGGGCTGGAGCAACGAGTCGGCATGTCCCGGTGTCATAAAATCGTTGCTGGGCTGCCACCTAGGCTCGGCAAGAGTTAGACAGACTCGGGCTGGGCTGAGTTCAGGCAGACAGCTACACCCCAGCGTGGGGCAAGCCATTCAGTCCCTTGGCTTGGTGCAGCGAGCCGGCAGGATCAGGTCTGCTGTTTGTGTGGGTAAAAAAAAGTCCCCTGCTATGTGATGCCAAGCAGCGCAAACAGGTAGTAACCCAAAATAAACATGGCAAGCAACAAAACGAGTTGGCTGGGGGTTTTTAAGCATTTTGACCAATTGTTTTTTGACCAATAGCAACAGACAAGAAACATTCCTTGAACCAATCCGAAGTTACCTCACAAAAAGGGGAGACGCACGAGTCCAGCACCGTGACCTCTGCAGACCGTTAGGCCCCAAGGCTTTTGTCTGCTTTCCCGCCTCTCTCACCGAGAAGAAGGGGAGAAAGGAGGTGGATACCCAGGATATGTGCTCCAGGCATTATTTGGGCCTTCCACCACAGTAACACAGTGCATATTATTTTAGCAAACATGAAGGGTTGAATTGATGTTCTCAGTTGTTCTCTCGGATACTGCTAATCACTGTGTCTTTGTACTGCCGTACTTTTAAGATTGGGAGTGTGACAGCCACTGATGATGCTAAACACAAAACACAGAGGCATGTTGGCACACGTCCCCTTTGTCTCATCCTTAGATTTCTTGTATTGTGTGCTGGAGCTCACAGTATGTGAGCTTATAATTTTTAAACTTGTTTAAGCTTAACCTGGCCTTGAGTGCTTCCATGGAGGGGGAATCCATCACTTTCCTGGGCAACCTGTTTCAGTGTCTTATCACCCTTACTGTAAGTAATTCCATCCTAATGTCTAGTCTAAGTCTACACTCCTCAAGCTTCAGTCCATTGCTTCAGTCCATTGCTTCTGGTCCTATCACTACAAGCCCAGTTCAGCAGAGTGGTGCTTGATGCATGCAGTGATAGTTGTATAAAATTCATATGTTTTCATTAAATATAGGATCTTCACTGTCTGTGCTGCACAGACCTTCAGTATGTAAAAAAGAGTTTCTATAGGCTGACTAGTTTGGCTTGTTTTGCTCAGACCTGGAGAAATACAGCAAAAGGGAAATCAGTGCATTGGGAAGAAAATCAGCAAAGACTTCAGTCTAGAATTTAGCTTAGGTATTGCCAAAACAAATGCAATAAAGTAAGCAAAAAAGCTGTAACCAACTCAAGTGTAAATATGCTTAGTTATGCTTTGATACAAGCAGTATTTTTAAACTATGCAAAACTGAACTCCCAAAGTCGGTTTGTTTAGTTCCATGAAAAAGCACTGTTGTTGAGAAATCAGGGCACAACTGCGACAATTTATAGCCTGCAACATCAAAGCAAAATAAAATGGAATATTTTTGGAGGGCAGAACAAGGTATATGGTACTTGAGGTCAAATAGATCAGACATAAAAACTGTGTTATACTTGTATTTTCATTTTCTTTTATGTGAATGTTTTAGTAGCCACTGTTATAAGCCTAGGAAAAGCTATAAATACCATGTCATTTGAAAGTTTGGAATCACAGCTTTCAAAAGTGAAGTGTAAACCTCTAACTCAAACAGCTTTCAGCTGATGTATTGCTTCTGTGAGGGTATGTGAGCAATAATGAGATTAGAAGCAGGCAAAATTTATAAATCATTAGCTTCTGAAATAATGGGGAAAGATTTCTGTGTCAAGAGAAAAACCTGAGGTTTCTTTCCTTTACTCTCACAGGACAGGTGTGCTGGTTTGAAGATAATTGGAATATTTTTATGAAAAGAATTAGATGATAGGCTGTGAAAAGCAAACACTGGTGATGTCTGCTTCACTCATAGGCTTGCTGAGATGTACAAAAACAAGGACACAAATATAGATAAGGGAAGAGTCTCTCTCTGGGGAGCTGCTGTGTCTGCTGGCCTTTCTGCTAACCCAACTAATCACTCTGCTTCTAACCCCCCTTGCCCATCCTCCAAACTCAACCTTGCACATAAGGCAGACCCTGGGGTAAGGCAGAGGGGTGGGAAGAAGGTGGAAGGGTGCTTGGGAGCCCCTCCTGGGGACTCTGATTTCTGGGAGGGGATTGTGTTTCTGTATTACCTTTAACTTGTCTATTTCTGTAACTATTCCTGTCTATTGTGTCTATCTCTGCTTGTACATTGTGCTAAGCTGTAATAGAGCTTCAGTCCTTAACTTCCAGCCAACTGAGTCTAGTCTGGGGGATTTTCATAGTGTGGGGAGGGGCAGGGAACTCCCAGACCATCACAACAGGAAAAGCCATCCCCTGTACAACATTGGCTGCAGGGCTGCACTGGCTGCATTGTGGCAGCCCTACAGCACTCTTAGAGCCTTCTGGCCTAGATTCTTCTAACTCCCACTCTACTTACTGTACCTCTTCACAGTATTCCTGCATATCTTTTCAACATTTGTAAACTTGGTTTTCACTGATGCCCTTAAATCCCATAGAGATTAACAGTTCCACATAATGAACAGCATGAGAGAGACAGAGATGCTACCAACTTTCACAGCTTCTGTGCTTGTAGCAAACTGAGGAGGTTAGGTGTCCCCCTGTAAGCCAACAGGTGATTCACAGGAAGGCAAGAAAGAAACACCAGGTTTCATGCTGGTCTGACCTGTGCACAATCCCTTCTGACCTGAAGCCTGTCCATCACTTCCATCTTGTTGCTCTGAGCATGTCCAAGAAAATGGATTTTCTGTAGCATCACAGAACACTGCCTGAGGATTATCTCCAATGTCCATCCAGTGCTCAGGGCCTCAGGAAATGGCACCAATATAAAATTCAGTGTATGCGGTCTGGGTTGATGAAAAGCTCAACATGAGGCTGCAGTGTGAGTGCAGCCCAGACAGCAACTGTGTGCTGGGCTGCAGCAAGAGCAATGTGGGCAACAGGGCAAGGGAGGGGATTGTGCCCCTTTGCGCTGCTCTCCTCAGACCCCACCTGGAGTCCTGTGTGCAGTTCTGGAGCCCCCAGCACAGGAAGGACATGGAAGTGTTGGAGCAGATCCAGAGGAGGCCACGAAGATGCTGAGAGGGCTGCAGCAGCTCTGCTACGAGGACAGGCTGGGAGAATTGGGGCTGTGCAGCCTGGAGAAGAGAAGGCTTCCAGGAGACCTTGGAGTAGCCTTCCAG
>VWYK01091186.1:27126-38214 GCA_013399775.1 Semnornis frantzii | reverse complement strand
GGAGACGAGCCCGGGAAGTTGCCGGAGCAGGAGGAAGAGGAGGAATCCCAGGTTTTGCACGGAACCGGCCATTGCAAATGGTTCAATGTGAGAATGGGATTCGGCTTCATCTCCATGAGCAACCGAGAAGGAAGCCCCTTGGAGTCTCCGGTTGATGTCTTTGTACACCAAGTAAGGCTTTTTTTCTTTTTTCTTTTTTTTTTTTCTCTTCCATCTCTGCCTGCCAGAATTTGGTTGAGCTCAGTGGGACTCGGGTTTCATGTGAAGAGCGGTAGCCTAATTTTCCGAGGTGTTTAGGTAGATCTGTAATTAAAAAGTGGCCTTAGGTAGAGGTTTTGTTGGCAGCGGCCAATTTGAGTAGATAAGGTCCTTAGATTGTGCTTAGTCCCCGTGGCTGGAGATTTGTGCACAGGAATAAGGCTGATTCTTCATCTCTTCCTCCTGGCTTAGAATCCTCTCCTGTGCTTTGTGTTTATTTCCCAGTGCTATGCTTTGCTTTTTTGGCAAGGTTTGTCATCTGTTACTAGACTGATCACGAGCAGATTATGTCTTTTTTTTTTTTTTTGGAAACCGATTAAAATTAAGCTTGGAAAAGGATAAATAAATGTCGGGTTTCATTCAGATAACATTTTTTTTTATACCACTTAAAACGCTTTTCTTGTAAACGTCCAATTGCTTTTTTTAAAAGCTCGTCTGAGATCAGTTAGTGAAATGAAGACGTAATTATAGTGGTGTTTTGCAGTAACTCGGACCTGGAAGTGTCCCTGTGGTGACACACTGAAGCGTGCATGTGGTGTGGTTGGTTGGCTGGTTTTTAAATATTCCTTCCTAGATGATAAAACAAAAAACAAAACAAAACAAAAACCAACCAAACAACAACAACAACAAAACAAACAAACAAACAATAAACAACAACAAAAAGAAAGGGAAAAAAAGGGATCAGAGCCAAAGCTTCTGGGAGGCTGCTAGGGAGAGAAGGAGCCTGTGGCCGTCGGGTTTATTTTTAAGCACGGGCGCATGAAGGGTGTTTGCCTTCTGCATGGGGAAGCTGGCAGCAGTGCCCGCAGAGGAGCATCAGAGCCAAGATGCCTACAAAATGATACAGACGCTTTCCCCGAGCTCTGCAGCGTGATTTGGGAAGAAGGAGCTTGTGTAGACCTTCCCTGGTTCTTCAGTCGCTCTCCAGTCCCACCACCGCAATTCTGAATTTCACCCTCCTCGTCTGGGCGCAGAGGAGTGGTGCCAGGTAAAGAGACCATTTTGGGCTTGGCTAGGGCCATGTTAGGCAGGCAGGAAGGCATCTGAACTTGTGACGTGCTTGGCCATTTTCTATGACGTTGGCAGTGGCGGGCAGGGGGCGTGTGCCGTGATTAGATATCGATTCCCGTTTCGGGTTCCATTTGACGGCCTTCCGCGGTGCTAACTTTGAGCAGGCTTTTAAAACGAAATGCACCTTTCCCGGGGCTTTAATAAAACGGTGACTGAAACTTTGGAGAGGCTGCTGCTGGGGCATGTTGCCTTGCTTCTTGTCGGTGGTGGAGTGATTTCTGATCTTGCTGTCTTCACGCACACCTTAAGGGCTTCCATGCTGCTCGCATTTGGAATGATGTGCAAAGTGAAGAACACAACTTAGTGTATTCTCACAGGTCCTGCTTTGTGCTGACCTATGAGGTACCCTCCCCCTCTTTTTCTTTGTAGAACTAACTGAATTTTAACATTTAGAAGAAGCAGTCTTTCTCCTTTCCTCCCCCCACCCCCTTTCTCCCCTTCTTGGTACCATTTTCTGTCGTTAAATTGCTCTTTACACTCCCATAAATTTACTTTTTATCCACCATCCCTTTTTCTTCATCTAGTTTTTCTGTTAAAACACTTCATCCTTTTTGCCTCTCAGATAATAGAAGACAAACACTGGAAGCATTGCAGCGTTTGTTAATAAAATACATGTGGAAACAAAAGATATTTCGAGCTGTGGAAGTAGAGAAGTGTTGAACTGCTGCATGATAAGATGATCCATTTAAGTCATAGCAGACATGGTGTGCTGCTCCTTAATGGGAAGTAGTCAGTGAGAGTAATAAAGTTAAGTGAGAAATCTGGAAGTCACCATTCATGTGTGTCACCTAAAGGAGGGGGTGAGAAGGAAATGTTTGGCTATACTCTAATAAACTATAATTTATTGATATCCTGAGGTTGCTAGGACATAGCACAGTGGAGAAGGCAGTGGAAAACAGCACGTTCTGTTGCATGTACTTTGTGCACCTCAGTCATTTGCAGATGTTTTACTGAGTGAAGTTGGTAGCAGCCTGCCTTCCAACGAAGAGAGTGCATTTCTCACCACCTTGGTGCTGATGAAATCTAGGATAGATAAACTTCACAGTGAGAGAAATCCTCTTCCTATCAGTCCAAAGCAGAATTGCTCTGTTTAATGTAATGGGAGAAGCAGCATCTGTTTTGGTGTGTAGATAATTGATACTGCTTTATAGAAGGCTCTGTCTTAGCTGCCCAGTGGTATCAGCAGCATCCAGAGCATAAAAATGCCCTGAAAGCAGTAAAGTTATTTAACAGTGCTGCTGCCTGTACAAGACAGGCTGTTGCCTGAATTGTCACTGCAGCCTGCTCCTCTTGGTTTCATTGATCTGAACAACTTGGTCATGTGAAAAGGCCTTTTTCTAGGCAAATGTATTAATTAGTGGAAACAATACATTGGTGTTCAAAACTGCTTGGAAAACTCTTCATGTATTTGTGTACTCACTCCTCCTGCAGTGTTTGTAGCTGCTGGTGACACTTTATACAGTCAGACGGCAAAGAAGCTTCCCCCAGACTGAACCCAAGTCCTATCAAAGCTAGGCTGAATCCTGCAGCAAGACTTAGACTTCCCTGCCTTGCCTTTTCTTGCCGAGGGCATGCCTAGACGATGAGGTTTTGCTATGAGCAAAAACTTTCTGGATGTCAGGTCAAAATTCCTGCAATAGTTTCATCTCGTTACACCTAGGCTTCTGAGCTGGCAATAAATAATTCTGCTTCCCTCTTGCAGTTCCCCCTTGCTAGTGTGCAGACTGTAGTCATGTTTCTCTAAGGTCTGTGCTTTGCTAATTGTGCAGATTGGTATTTTTAGAGGATGATGCTTCTCTTTGGGCTTCTGTTTCACCTAATGAATGCCCTGCTCCTGAAACAGAGCTTTTAGCAGAGCTTTTTTAGCAGTATTGAGCTTTTAACTCTACATTTTAAAATCTTTCCTTCAGCACTAATCATTTGGATTGATCTCTGAACTACCTTCAGGTTGTTGTTGCCCTGCTGGTAATGAGGTACCTGGAGCTGAAGGCATTATTTAGGGTAGAAACCATCAGACATCATCAGATGTGTGCATCCATGTGTGTGTTCATTGTAAATTGGAGACATTTACACTCATCTACACTCTTGGTGTCCTTTTCCAGCTTTAATCTGGGGACATTTACAAATACCTACATTTAGTGTCCATTTCCAACTTTATTCTGGGGACATTTACACACATCTACACTCTTGGTGTCCTTTTCCAGCTTTAATCTGGGGACATTTACAAATATTTACATTTAGTGTCCTTTTCCAGCTTTGTTCTGGGGACATTTACAAACATTTACACTCTTGGTGTCCCTTTCCAGCTTTATTCAGGGAACATTTACAAACATCTACACTTAGTGCCCCTTTCCAACTTTATTCTGAGGACATTTAGAAACATCTACACTTAGAGTCCGTTTTCAGCTTTATTCTGGGGACATTTACAAACATCTACACTCTTGGTGTCCTTTCTCAGCTTTATTCTGCTATAGTTTCCAGCTTTAAGTCACCTGTTTGAGTCATTCAGCGTTAGACAAAAATTACAAGTCCTAAAAACTCTTTGAATTCTCTAAGACAAACCATACTCAGTGCCTGCAGTGCCCCAGTCCACTTCTTTGTTTTGCCAAAAAATGAAGAGCAGTCCTGTCAGTTAAATCCAAGGGATGAGCCATGAGCACCTTGCTGAATTGGCTCAGCATTGATATTTGGACTTCAGAACAGGTTAGGATAGAACAAAGTAGTGTAGCTTGCTTCTCTTTTATGGTGTGAATTCTGCACATAGTTGTGTGTGAGCAGCTCTTGTAAAATTTTGCAAGATCCATTTCTCACAGTATGAGACAGAACTGGAGAGAGAGGGAAGTGAGCAAAACCTTTTCGTGGTGGGCAAAAAAGAAAAAATTAGGTCTCCCTTGCTAGGAGCTAAGGGGAGCTCAAGGTTTTATAGAACTGGAGAGAAGGATGGTGTTTGTGACTTGTAATGACAGGATGAGGGGCAATGGGTTTGAAGTGGCAGAGGGGAGATTTAGACTGGATGTTAGGAGGAAGTTGTTTGCAGTGAGGGTGGTGAGCCACTGGCACAGGTTGCCCAGGGAGGTTGTGGAGCACAGAAGCACAGAATGGGATCTTTGATCATGTTGGGTGCTTCTGTGCTCCACAACCTCCCTGGAGGTGTTCAGAACCAGGTTGGATGAGGCCTTGCTTGACCTGTACCAGTGGGAGGTGTCCCTGCCTATGGCAGGGCGTTGGAACTGGATGAGCTTTGAGGTCCCTTCCAACCTTACCATTCTATGATTCTGTGTTTATTTTTTCTGGCATGTTGAAAGTGGTCCACACAGCTTGGGTGCACACAACTTCTTTTGGGTGCTGGCAGAAAGGCAAAAATGTTTTGGATTCTTTTTTTTTTTTTGCTCTCATTGTGCATGGACTGTGCTAGCAAAGTGCCTGTTTGCTTTGCTCAGCAGGGATCCCGGGAGTCAAAGCTGGTGTCGGGTGTAAAGACCAATTAAATACATCTTTGGGGAACATAAAGGGTGACAACTTTATGTTCTGAGTAGTGTCCTCCAGGATGAGATGGATTGTTTGGTTTGGAAGGTGTCTGTTTGGGGCCTGGCTCTGTAGTCCAAAATTCTCACTGCATTAAAGGATTGATAGAGGATTTCTGAAGTGGGACCTTAAACCTGATCCTTCTGTGGGATCCTCTTTTATGAGATGGGGAGAGGAAGGAAGGGAGGAGCAGCCTACAGGAGGTGGTGTTTTTTGTTTTCTCATTCAAGGAATGTGGTTGGTTTGAAATTTGTCACTTTCAGCTGAACTTTCTAACTGTTGGCTGCAAGTTACTGCTGTGACAAGATTGGATGAAACAGGAAGAGTCTTTTTTTTCTTTTTCTTCCACTGAGGTCTTTGCTGCACTGTTCTTTGTGTATGGCAAATTTTGCTCTTACTGCTGCAGGTACCTGTAACAAAAGGAGGGGAAATTACTGGGACTGCTCAGTTATGATTGTGAACAGAAGAATAAATGGAAAATTAGATATGTAAGGTGAGGAATAAGTGAAAAATTGGACATGTAAGGTGAGGAGTAAATGGAAAATAAGACATGTAAGGTGAGGAAGAAATGGAAAATGAGACATGTAAGGTGAGGAGTACATGGAAAATGAGACATGTAAGCCACATCTGAAAAGTCTTTTAATTCAACTGACCATCCTTGCTGATGATTAATCAGATGCCTGCCCTTTAAGTTCCTAAGCCACAGTTTATCTACTTTCTTTAGCATGGAGTTGGGCATGGCATGCTGCTCTGAGTGCTGACTTCCTTACATTGTGACATGGATTCTGTGCACATCTTTCCCATTTCTATGCTATCAGGAGCCTGTTAAAAGCTGTTTAGCTGCTCAGGATAACTGGAAGTTCTGGGCAAGCAAGAAGGATCAATATCATGTTGTTCCTTATCATAAAGTGTGACACAGCAATGCCTTTGTGAAGCCCAGGAGTCTTTCATGACACACAAATGTGTCACCTTGGACTTCTGCTGGGCACCAGGCAAGCCCAGCCCTAACCAAAACAACAGTGGCCAGCAGGATTTGGAGAGGGAAGCTGAGGAAGGAAGCGAATGGGGAGCAAAAGTGTGTCTGCAGTGAGCAAATCCTGCAGAGATCAGAGGTGGGCATCCAAGTCTGTTCAGCAGCCTCAATCTGTGTAGGCTCAGGCTCACAGGATGTCAGGGGTTGGAAGGGACCCAGAGAGATCACCCAGTCCAACCCCCCTGCCAGTGTAGGATCAGACAATCCAGCTCAGGTCACACAGGAACACATCCAGAGAGGCCTTGAATGGCTCCAGATGTAATGGGTAGCTGGAGCCAAGCTTGGGCACACACCCAAGTTGTGCTGGAGCACACAGAGAAAATGGACTTTAAATTATAGGGACTATGGATTTGTGGAGCAGTACAGCCTTGTCTGGGATTTTTTTTTTTTCTTTATTTAGGCTACTAATTAGCCCAGTCCTGCATTTCAAGTCCTAGACAGATGGCAAAATACTTCACTGAGGGGCACGATGGCTGTGTGAACAAACCTGTAATTTGGTATTCGAGTTATGGAGCTGCCATCTGTGGAAATAACCTTCCAGATTCCCTCTTTTTTCTTGCTAAAGCCAAGATTACAGTGCATTTCTATCAAGAGCTGTGAATGGCAAGCCCCACTGAACCCAAATAGGGTTGAACCAGAGAAGGTTTTGCTGAAGAAATGTTAACATTCAATGGTGACAAGCAAAAATGACCCCAAGACAGGTCTGCAGGGGGACTCTTGTCTTAAGAGAGCTTTCCCTCTTTGGCAGAGCAGTCAGCAGACCCTTCCCAGAGCCTGCTGTCCTCCTTTTCTCCAGGACAGAGGTTGTGATACTAGAAGGAAGAGGATATTTTGGCTAGGGCACTAAGGTGAGGTATCAAAGCAGATGTATGAACTGAATCTGAAAGGAAATGAATCGTCAGACTGAGGGGAAAGTGTCATTGTTGTTGCTTGTCCTGGTTTGTAGCTACACCACTGAGGTAACAGCTCTAGCCAGAGACAGTTTGGGCTTAGACTCTACAAAGTACAGTTCCATGTAAATACTGTTTATCTTCCTGCTGTAAGCCACCTCAGGAGAGCCTGTTGTCTTTCTGGTCATCATCAGAAGCAAAATTCAACCCCTCAGTTTCTGCAGGGGTGGCTAAAAGTGACTGCAGAAGTCTCATTTAAGATCCTGGGAACCCAGAGAGCAGAGGTTAAATGCTGTTGGTGATGTTTCTTAAAACGGAAAGAAATGAAGACATACAGTTGACATTTTCAATTCCCTGCCTTTGAGGGTGGTTTTTCCTCCCCCTTTTGTTAATCCATCTGAAGGTTCTTGTGACTGCTAGAATTTTGGGACACTCAGCTCTGTCTAAGGGATGGTTATTCAGGACAGGTCTGGACTAGGTTTTGCTTTGCTGGCTGTCACTGCTGAGAGCAGTGAACCCCTAAACTGCTTTTACATCAGCAGAGTATCAGTAGACAGCCTTGCATGGAAGGTGGGGAAGTGTTCCTGATTGCTTGAGCATATTTAGTTGGAGAAATTGGCTTGTCCTCAGATTATTCTGACTGGTCCTGACTTCAGATGGGGGTGGGGGAGATGGTTAAAGGGAATTCCAGATCCCCCCCTCCAGAGAGGGCTCAGCTGCCTGCAGAGCAGCTGTGGAACCTGCTGCAAGTTTTACAGGCCATGGTATTAAGGCAAACTGGCACTGATTTGGATTTTCTCTTAACATGCAAAGCTGTAACGTGCAGCAGGTCAGCAGCTGCTCTGCAGGCAGCTGAGTTGGCTTTGGAGTGGCAGCTTGCTGAACAGGTGGAGGTTCACACTTGGACAGCCACCGTCCTGCTGGGAGTCCTGCAGCCAGGCCTGCACTTTGTACTTGGCGGCAGCACTGCTGCCTGAGCAAGCTTCAAGAGCTTTTACAGCACTGCCTGTTGGGCTAGCCCCAGTGCTTGGGAGAGCTGCGTGGCAACCCCTGCTGGGGAAAATGTGTGGCTTGGGTCAGATTTGGCTCATTTCTTGTGTCACAGAAACCCACCATCCCCACGAGGAGCCAACAGGCAGCTGCCAGGGGCAAGGCGAGGGTCGGAGGGAGGAGTTGGTAGCTGTTGTGGCAAAAATGCCAAGGAAACTGCCATCTCCTCTGGTGTGGAACAGCAGAGTGCTGAGGTACCTTCAGGCAGGGGAGGAGACACAGCAAAGGCAGTGACTTCTCAGGTAGTGGCTTCAAGGCTGAGGTACCTTCAGGCAGGGGTGGAGACACAGCAAAGGCAGTGACTTCTCAGGTAGTGGCTTCAAGGCTGAGGTACCTTCAGGCAGGGGTGGAGACACAGCAAAGGCAGTGACTTCTCAGGGCAAAAAGGCAGTTGTGGGTACTGGAGCAAGTACAAGCATTGGAGCTCTCCTTGGAAGCATTTTGCATAGGTTCACAGAATGGTTTGGCTTGAAAGGGACCTTAAACATCATCTAATTCCAACCCCCTGCCATGGGCAGGGACACCTCCCACTAGACCAGGATGCTCAAGGAGAACATTTCAGGAATTTTTTTGGATCACATTTCAGTTCAAGCTTATCCATTTCCTTTTCTTGTTTTATTGATTACAGTTAAGCTGTGGCTTTGTAGTGTGTTGAATTGCAGTTTGCACATTGCAGTATTGAGACAATTTTGGGAGGAGGAGGAGGAATTTTTGATTCACTGCAGTGTGTCTTTCCTGCTGCTGCAGAACACAAGCAACAATATTTACAGGACATGGTCAGGGCTGCATCTTTTCAGCAGAGAGGTAATAAGTTGCTAATCTGAAAAGTGTAGCTCCTTGGTTACACCAGATGTAGAACTTCCAAAATGAACTACATCAGTGCTTCTGAAAAGTCACTTGTCTGAGAGCATCTGCTGGGGCACAATTGCTTCCCTAGTGGTAAAAATTCCCCCCTGTACCCAGCACTGGTGAGACCAAGCCTTGAGTATTGGGTTCAGTTTTAGGGCCCTCACTACAAGAAGGACATTGAGGGGCTGGAGTATGTTCATAGGAGGGCAAAGAAAGTGAAGGGTCTGGAGGACAGCTGAGGGAAGTGGGGTGGTTCAGTCTGGAGGAGGCTGAGGGGAAACCTGCCTTTCTACAGCTCCCTGAAAGGAGGCTGCAGTGAGGGGGGGTTGGTCTCTCCCCAAATAGTGAAAGTGGCCTCGAGTTGCATCAGGGGAGGTTTAGCTTGGATATCAGCACAAACCTTCCCTGAAAGGGTTCTCAAACACTGGAACAGGCTGCCCAGGGACATGCCCAATCATTGGAGNGACAGAGCAAGGGGACACAATCTCAACTTGTGCCAGGGCAGGTTCAGGCTGGATGTTAGGAGGAAGTTGTTGCCAGAGAGAGTGATTGGCATTGGAATGGGCTGCCCAGGGAGGTGGTGGAGTGCCCATCCCTGGAGGTGTTGAAGCCAAGCCTGGATGGGGCACTTCGTGCCATGGTCTGGTTGATTGGCTGGGGCTGGGTGCTAGGTTGGGCTGGGTGAGCTTGGAGCTCTCTTCCAACCTGCTTGATTCCATGATCCTGTAAGTGTGGTGCTGAGGGACATGGTTTAGTGGTGGCCTTGGCAGTTCTGGGTTTAGAGTTGGATTAAATGGATTAAAGATATTTTCCAACCTAACCCAATGTTATGATTCAGTCCTTGATCTATTACCAGTGCAGAAGCCAAGGAAATCACACAGAGGCTTCCTATTCTGAAGTCCTAATATGGTGCTGGAATTACTTTTCTCTTTTCCTTTCTTTTTTTCTTTAGGAGGAAGGCTGAAAGGTTTGGTTTGGGTTTGTTAGCATCACAGGTTACTATTTTCTCCTGTTATAATTGTGTTAACAGGTAAAAACTGAGTGGATGCATATGTGCAATATGAGGAGAAACTTCTTTACAGTGAGGGTAACAGAGCCCTGGAGCAGGCTGCCCAGAGAGGTTGTGGAGTCTCCTTTTCTGGAGACTTTAAAGCCCACCTGGATGCATTCCTGTGTGAGCTACCCTGAGTGATCCTGTTTGGCAGTGGGGTTGGACTTAGAATCATAGAATGATAAGGTTGGAAGGGACCTCAAGGATCACCCAGTTCCAACCCCCTGCCATAGGCAGGGACACCTCCCACTGGAACAGGTCACTCAAGGCCTCCTCTAACCTGGCCTTGAACACCTCCAGGGAGGGAGCAGCCACAACCTCCCCGGGGTTGATGATCTCTGGAGATCCATTCCAACCTCTAAGGTTCTGTGATTCTGTGGTAATCAGTATTTGGTGTGTATGAATTGGTCTACAAAAGCAAATGTTCTGTGGCTGCCCCAGCCCTTGGGATGCTCTGGTAGAAAGCACTGGTGGTGTTATTGCATGAATAAATCAGGTCTGACCTCAGGCTCCTCTTCTCCAGACAACCACTCCACTCTCCTCAGCTGTTCTCCAGACCCTTCACTTTCTTTGCCTTCCTATGGACATGCTCCAGCACCTCAGGGTCCTTGCAGTGAGGGCCCCAAAGCTATCATAAACTAATCTCTTCCTCTCATGAAGGCAGAGTTCAGAGTGGCTTTCTGCTCCTCTTCTAAACAGCCTTTGTAGGTGTGCAAGAGCTGAGGGATTGGTTTTTTTGCTCTCCTAGATTGCTTTTTATTCTAGTGCCACTTGAGGCTGCTTTAGCATTTGTCTTTAGAACTTTCTTTGGTTTTGGTCATATAAATATACACAGCAAAATAACCCCTGGGCTGAAACTGAGACTAGAAGTGACAGCCTCTGTGTACTTTAAGTCAGCTAGAATCAGTGTGAACTTGTGGGGTGCTTTTGTTTTTTCCAGTGTAAAGATGTCTTTGAAATCTCTTCATAGTGCCTGGGCTATGATGTAAAAAAAAAAAAAAAGCAGCTTTAATTCATTTTACAACTGTGTTTTGCAAGGCAGTAATCAAACTCTGCGTTAGGTTTATGGGCTATTTGTAATAACACAAATGAAGGGATTTAAAAAGCCTCTGCTGACCACGTGGAGTAATTTCTGAATATTCTTAGGCTCATTATGTTGGGAATACTAGAAATGTATAAACGTTTTAATGCACAGTTTACCTAATGGACCCAATCTGACTTCTGTAGACTTTGGAGTAGCTCCTCAGCTACTCCATGGTGGCAGGCAGAGAGTGGTGATCAAGGGCACAATGTCCACCTGGAGACCAGTGCCAAGTGGCTCCCTCAGGGGTCAGTGCTGGTACCACTGCTGTTTGACATCT
>VWYK01091186.1:3740-19245 GCA_013399775.1 Semnornis frantzii | reverse complement strand
TATATATATGCATATATATGCTTTTTATATACATACATATATATATATAAAGCATATATATATATATACTTTATACAAAATATAAACCACAACAACACTTCTGCTGCAATCAATCTTTTAATAGCAGGAGCCTCAGTCTATTGATTCTTCCACCTAAGTGGGTGTTGTGTAAAAACTGGTTTATATGTTCCCTGAGTGAGGATTTTAATAGTTTAATTAACCAATACTTCTTTGTGGGTTTGTTTGTTCGTTTGGTTTTTTTACCTTTGAAAATGTAAAACCACTCCCTAATGATTCATCCCTCTGGGACAAGGTCTCCTGTGGGATGAGTTTTGTATGGTGCCCTTGACTGTGATACCTTTTGTGTCACTTGCTCCTTCCTTTTCCACCAGCATCCAGCTCGCTGGAATCTTCCTCTCTTACTTTGGTAACGTTTTTAATTTGCAAACGATTTTTTAAGATGCATACGTTATGGAGGGAATTTGTGCTGACAGAAGCCTGAGACTGCTTTGGTTGTTTCAAAACGGTGCAGGGATGAAAGGCTGCTTTGCTTGGATTGTTAGCTTCAAATAGGTGACACAGGAAAGTGTTTGTTAAGCAGAAATAGTTCGCATTTCAAGGAGAAATAACTTTGTCTCAAGTTTTCTACAGCTCTGATTAATTCAGGTGTGCTGCCTGGCTGTGGATTTTCAGTTTAACCTAAGAGTTGTTGTATGAAATGTACATTTCTATTTATCCTGCCTGTCAGATAATTGGAATGTTTAGCTAATGTCTCCAACTTCTTGGAACCTTTGTACGTAAAAGCCTTTGTCTGCTTTTCAGGTTAATGTTAAATCTTGCTTTTACAATCCCAAGGGGTATAAATGCTTTTCCAAACCCCCAAATCTCAGAAAGCCCAGTAATTGTCATTCCATACACCAGTGCTTTAATGGCATTTTAGTTGCTGTGCATCAAACTTTTCCTTGCTGTTTTTGTGAGTCCCAGAATTGTGCTGTGTGGTTGGTTTGGAATTAAGCATCTCTGTTAAGTGTTGAAGGAAAAAAAAAAAAGGTTTGCTGAAAATGTGGTACTCTGCTAGGCTTTTGGCTTGGTTGGTTTTCCTTCTTGGAGAAGAGGAGCCTGAGGGGTGACTTCATTCGTGTTTATAAAGAGGTGAAGGGCAGTGTCAGGAGAACAGAGGCAGGCTCTGCTCAGAGACATCCTGTGACAGGACAAGGGGCAATGGGGACAAGCTGGAGCAGAGAAGGCTCCAAGGGAACATAAGGAGAAACTTTTTTGCTGTGAGGGTGACAGAGCCCTGGAGCAGACTGTCCAGAGAGGTTGTGGAGTCTCCTTCTCTGGAGGCATTCCAACCCATCTGGATGTGTTCCTGTATGACCTGCCCTGGGTGATCCTGCTTGGGCAGGGGAGTTGCACTGGATTGGTCTCCAAAGGTCTTTTCCAACCCCTAACATTCTGTGATTCTGTGAAATGTCCTGAATGAACTGAGAACTGTTTTTCAAGCAATGCTTCTTCACATGCCATCATTCATGATGCCAGCTCAGTGCTGCAAGTCACTGCTTACCTGTGCCATACCTACAGAGTTAAGAAGTCACTTGGATTTTGTTGGACTTGGCTGATGATGTCTGAGGTCCTGAACTGAGCTCTCTGCAGGATTCTCTTGTGTAAGGAGTGACAGGATGGTTTGATGGCTTTCAGTTTGTCTAGGAGAGGTGGGACTGGATTCCTCCAGTGCAGGGTCAGTAAAATTATGCGAAGTGCATAACCTGGGCAGATTTAGGAGAGACATTGAAAATGTTGGTTTCTGGCTGCTGCTGCTGCTACAAAATCAGCAGGATGATCTAGTTAATAAAAAGCAAGAGTGGTCATCTTTGAATTGATAACTGCTCAAAGCTGTGCTGTGGCTGGCTGGGATGGGCCACGCTACAGATCCAGCATGTTGCTGCTGTGTCAGAATCCACCCCTCTCCCCAAGGGCTTTTTTGGTGAGGGAGTGATGCAGAGCTACACATGCTGAAGGAGCCTTTAGTTTCTCTCAGGAGTGAGCAGGCTTGGGTGTCTCGGATGGGCAGGGGCAGGCATGTGAAGGAGTTGGCAGCTGTTACTGTGCTGGGCACAGCGTGGTTGGGAAAAGCTGCTTCAGATTTTAATTGAGAAATTCAAGTAAGGCACTTTAGGGAAATGTTTCTCTTACACAGATTGCTGCTGACCAGTGGAGCCCACCCAGCAGGAAAGCTCTGTGTTGAACAGCATTTCATCAGGATCCTGACAATAAAGATGTCTTTCATGTATAAAATCATATATGGTTTAAATTTGTAGCTGCTTTTCTTTTAAGTGCATCTAGGTGATTATTTTGGAAAGAAAAACTGCCCAAATGCCAGTAAAAATAATTGTCTGCCACATGTAGCTGTGAGGAAATCATTAGACTTTTCAGTAGCCACCCCAGACTAATGGCTAATTAATTTGGCACTTTCTCTTGCAAACAATAATTGGTGCCCCTGGTGCACTGATGTTCCATGCAGGACCTGAGTGAATCCCGACTGTCCACAGTTAACCTTAGCATAAAACTGACCAAAGAAGCTCCAGCACACAGAGAAGGAGGCTTATCAATATTCACTATGTGGCAACAAATTGAATTATTTGGCACATTATCCTAGCAAGGACTGGATGAAGGGAGCAAAATATCATTTCTCTTTATTTGCAGGTTGTTCTTTGGCTCATTATTGATTTCAAAATTTCGGGTAGTTACCAGAAGTTGTTACCACAGTGACATAAACAGCAAGCAATGACTCTTTTTCTCTTTTCTCTGCTGCAAGATCAAATGTGTAAGAAGGACTAAGCTGCATTGAGAAAATATTTTGGAGGGAAATATCAGCTGTGAAAGTGTTTGACAAACAGGGCTAGAAAATGTAGTTTTCCATTTAAAGGGATTTACATAGCACAGGGCTGTGTTTGGTGTACAAAATGGAGCCATGTCTACCTTTAGTCAGCAAAAAAAAAATATGTAAATCTTTAATTTCACATAGAGAAATAACTTAGGACAGAAGATTCCTGGGAAAGAAGACACTTTTCTGTCCAGAAGGTTACTGAGACAGGAGATTTTCCAGTCCCAACAACTTAGCATTTGTGGGGCAGCATTTTACCCTCGACTCTTGACTCCCTTACGACGAGGATGTAACCTACAGTAAATGAGTAATTTCACAATTGCCCATGGAAATTTGGGAAGGTTGAGGAATGAAGAGATTTTCTGTAATGCTTTTATTATTTTTTTTTTTAAATCCTCAAGTTTTAATTATTTTTTAAATTCTCAAGTGTAGTGCTAAGGCAAGAGAGGGAGCTGAGGCGAATGCGGTGGCTGCTGTAGGCATTCCTGCTGGCTTCCCTTCCTCTCCTGCTGGTGCCCCTCCTCCATTTTGTTTTCCTTTTCCACAAGTTTTCTGCTTGTGCTCTCTCTTGACCCCACTAAGTGAGCTTGCGGCCACACAGCTCAGAGGTAAGATCAGAGAATGCCACTGCTGGGGGGAAACAACAGTGCACAAATGGGGGAGTAAGGCAGCAAAGCAGCAAAAGGGGAAGAGAAGATCTGCTGCTTGAGCTATAAAATAATGCAGCAGTCTGAAGCCAGGGCTGGGGGGTTTGTACAGGGTGTTCAGCATTTTGTGTTGGAAGAGAGCAACAGCAATCTGTTGAACATCCCTAAATAGATGTCGTTGAGTTCTGGTTTTTCTATTGCGATATTATCACAAAAGAGTAGTTAAAAGCACTCTGAATTTCAAATAACAAGACCTAAACAGACTGATTATTCCCTTCCCACTTTTCTGTGTTTCAAACAAGTTTCCCTGAGATAAACCCTCAAATGCCACCTGACACAACTGAAATATTCATTGGTCTTTACAAGTGCCCTTTTTATTTATTCCTAAGAAATTCCACCTCTGATCAGTGCATAAACAAACACATTTTGGCATTCTGAAGGTGAGCTTCACTTAGCATCTCACAATAATGATAATTTAAGCCCTTATGCTAACAGATGTAACTAGTTCATGGCAGTAGCACTCTGGGTTCAGTGTTCTGTGGAGCAGTGCTGTCAGCCACAGAACACATGCAGCAAATCCTTGTGCTTTGGCTATACATTATGCTCCTCTCTGGTTAGCTGAGCAGATGATGAAGCTATTTAAAAGCATTTTAGAAAGTGCTTCTTTAAACAAAGATGATAAACATACATTCCTCTTGCCCTTACATCTTCAAAGTCCTGTCTGTGGTTAGTTTGATTTTTCATCTTGCCTTCGACAGGGTTTTAGCACCACCATTTGTTACTGGTGTCAAACACCTGAGCGCCAGGGAACGCATTCTGCGGTTGGTGTTACATTTCCATGTCTATCAGTACAACGTGGGAGGAATTCCAAAGGCTGTGCAAGTATCTGAGGGTAGGATCTCCTGGATGCTGTGTTCAGGGACTTTGAAAGAGTCATTTCAGAGACCTGGATGCTGTGTTCAGGGACTTTTAGAGTCTTTTCAGAGGACATCCCGGTTGCATTAGTTTGCTCTGTTTTCCATGCACGTGGCTCTGCTTTTTACATGTCTGCCTGTGGACTCAGTTTCTTGGCAGCTGCTTATTGATTACATTAAAAAGTTGTGCAGAGATTTCCTCAGGATGTGGACTGCTGCTGAGCTGTGCTCACAGGTAGCAGGGTACAGGTTCTTGCTTAATTTAAATCGTGGGCCAGCTAAACATAATTGCCTGCCCCGTTGGTAGCAGGAAGCCTCCCTTATTAGCTGAAGCAGTGTTACTCACTTTGTGGGGTTTGAGATTCCATCCAGTGACAAATAAAGCAGGGTCAGGAGCAGGCTGAGGCTGTGCAGTGTGATCCTCCTCACAGCAACCACTATTGCAGCTGGCACATCTGGCAGAAGGATGCAGACCTGGTGGCATTGCTCCAGTCAGCAGCCTGAGCACAGCTTTCCCTGGCTTTTGGGGAATGGGGCAGAGGTGGGGAAGGAAATAATTTTGCCAGATGGATGTTAAATTATGCTGTTGCCACCATGCTTCAGAGCCAGGGAATAGTGCCCAAACTGCTTAATTAGCTTACATTGCCTGAGACACGGAGGGATGGAGAAGCTCCAGGAGGGATTTAGGGAATGGTTGGATGTGTGGCTGCCAGCAGATGTAGTCAGGAGCCCGTGAATCACAGTGGTGGTGGTCAGAGGAACATTTTTGTAGCCCAAAAAGTTTGTTGACTTAATTTTGTATTAATTTTCTCCTCACCTTTCTATATGATAGCAGATTGCATAGGTCCCTTTCCAAAAGCATTAGGACATAGTGGATTAGGACATAGTGGATTAGGACAAAGCTGGGTAGGTAAAACCTGCACAGGGCTTAGCTTGTACCTGGTTTTAAGCACAGCTGTGCACTAAACCTCCCCTGTGCAAGTGGGACAGAGATGTTTGGCAGCAGTGTGGTTTCATGTTGGCTGGAACCACAGGTGGAAGTGTCCTGAGCTGTGTGCTGCTGATTGCTGGAGTGAAGCTCTTGTGCCATGTGGGAGGTAAGTGCAGTTCTCTGAGCACACGTGCAAATGCCATGTGTGGATGCACTGACTCATGTTAATGTAATTACCTCATTGTAATTGAGTTAAGTACAATTGATTTAACAGTAGTGAAGATGAGCCCACAGTTACAGTCTAAAAAGTGAGTTCATATTTGATTGTCAGAATTAATGAGCCTTGCAGGAGGCTGAGATTTTTCTTCACAACACAGCGAATGAAGACAGTGCTTAACTTTAGTCCCAGCCTGAGTGGAACTTTCCCAGGATGGAAGATTTTGTTTTCTTGCATTTATTTTCCAAATCCTGGCTGAGCCTGTCCGTCACCCAGCTTTGGCAGATTGGGAGGGCTCAGCAGTTGTGCACAACACTGCTCTATTTGATGAGCTTTTCTGGAGGCTGAGTTCCAATGCTGGGCTAGAAATTGCCTTTCTTGCTACTTAATGCCTTTTGGAGGGGATCTCGTGGCAATAATTTTTAAAGCCCTGTAGTTCAGTGCTCTGCAGACTGGATCTGTTCTGAGATGGGTTTGTTTGGTTTGTTTTCTTTTTTAATCCCTGCTTTATATTCTTCCCCAGTTGCTACGAAGCTCAGCCACTTCCCCAAACTTACTCCAACAGTAGGTGCTGGCAAGTTCAGTATTAATTAATTCAGCATTTACTAATCCATCATTTTGGAGGCAAGTGGATGTGTAAGCATGAGAAAGGAGTGGAAAACAGAAGTACTAACTCAATTGAATTATATCAGATATGAATTCTATCAATTTGATATGTTAGTGCTAACAGATTCACTTGCCAGTGGAGTGGTTTGTTGGTTTTGTTCACTCTGAGGATGTTTCCATTTGAGTGTAGAGATCTCTGCTGGTCTTTGTAGCTATTGAGAGAAAGGTTTTGGCACAAGTACCAGATTTTCCATGAGGAACTCATTTGTGTCCCTCTGACTCCTATCCATAGGGTGTGACTAAGGAAACATCCACAAAGAAAACTGTTTTGAAATGATTGTTGCTCAACTTCATTTATCTTTAAAGGTTTTTGTGGCTGGTGCTCTCAGGATCTGATCTGACATCACAGCTCAGCCCATTTAGGTTGGCTGCATCAGAAGGAGCAGTCTGGCCAGCTTTGCTCTTTCTGCCCTGGCCCAGGCTCCAGCTGGGTCAGCCCAGCAAGCCAAACCTCTCCTAAGACCAAAACAAACAAACTGCCCCCAAACTCCACCCTTTGTGTGATTCATTTTGTGCTGGCATTGCTACCTCAGCTAGTGATGGCTGGGATGAAAGGCAAACCTTGCACATGAGGTGGAGGGAGGAATCTGCCTGTGCAGCTGGGAGGAGGAGGGAGCTGCTCCCTTTCCCTGAAAAGCCTATCATTTAGATTAAAAAAGGCATGAACACATTCATCTGAGTACTTCTAATATGTTAGGTTTGATGTCATTGCAGAAGTAGTTGGTTTCTGAACGTGGTGTGTCTCCATGAAGACATCCATGCCTTTGTCCACCCATTCTTAGGGATCCAGTAAGGTATTGTAAGCTCAAGCAGCTGTATTTTCCTTTTACCAGCAGCTCACTTGCAATGTTTTGGGTTGCCTTGGTTAGTTGCTTGGTTTGACTTAATTCCTGCATCTTCAGCTGTTCTGGTTGCAGGAGGGAAGCCTGAGGTCTTGAGTCTGTGGAGCATCTCCCAGCTCCGTGTTTGTTTTTATGGTATCTCTGCTGTGCAGTTAAATGTCCTAACTCTGCCAGGAGCTTTCACTTCCCTCTCTTTTGAAGTTTTTCTCATGCTTTTTGTCAGCCTCAGGGCTTAGTTCTCTGGGAACACCAAGGGTGATTAATGAAAGTAATTTGTGTTAGCTTGGCAAACCACCACAGACAACCTGACTTTCATTTTGTGTTCTTCTGACTCTTTTCTTGTTAACATTTCTAATTTCTTCTCTCAAAAGTATCTTGCCTCTCTACAGAGCAGACACTTATGAACCTGAAGAATATTCTTGTGCCCACAGAACAGAGCCAGCCATAAGAAATCCCACATAGCATAGGAGCTGCAGGAGCTTCACAGGTGACTAACCCTGCATACAACCTTATGCTTTCCTTGCATTCTTAAAATCCTCACTCACATGCCATAGTGGTGGTGTAAGTGCTCTGGGAAGTGCACCAGGCCTATGTAGCTGTAGGAAAGAGCTGGTTTACTAATGTGTCCATAAGAGCCATTGAATGTGGGGGTGTGTTTAAGACAGTGAGATAGATTAGGTAAGACTGGCCCCAAAATGATTGATGTGGGTTCACCTGATCAGCTCGAGGAAGGTCTGCTCCTGTTTTGTCTTGCTTTGGGCTTTTCCCTGTCTCTGCACAAGCTGCTCCTGAGCAGGCATTCACTGAGCACACATGGTCCTGCAGACTACCTCACTTGCCTCTCTTGGAAGAGGCACTTGTTTGTCACAACTGTGCTGTGCAGGTTTCCCCCTAGGGTGTGGAAGCTCAGAGTGGCTGTGACTGTCTCAGTGCCTGACTGCACTGCTGCACAGCCTGCCAAGGCTTCCTGCAGTGCTCTCTGCAGCTCATACTCACACCTGGATAATCACTGTTCCCATCTAGCTGTGACAGGCAGGTCTGCTCCCCAGCTCATCCCTGGGTACCCCTGTACAACCCCAGGGCTCCCAGGTCTCTTCTGCCATGGCAGGAGGCAGATGTGCAGTCTGTGCCTTCTCTCACTGCATGGAGCCTGGATGGCTCCTGACAACCAGTGGATCCTGCTTCTCCTCTTTCTTATCTGTAGCAGTTTTGAGTCTCCACCTGAAGGTGGAAATTTTGAGTGAGGCAGCACAATCTGACTGGTCTTAAAACATCAGCATCTTGTCCAGCTGTCCACATGTGGTGGCATCAGAGCACAGCACCTCCTCTGTGTTCTCACTGCTGGTGCTGGAGCACAGCACCTCCTCTGTGTTCTCACTGCTGGTGCTGGAGCACAGCACCTCCTCTGTGTTCTCACTGCTGGTGCTGGAGCACAGCACCTCCTCTGTGTTCTCACTGCTGGTGCAGGAGCACAGCACCTCCTCTGTGTTCTCACTGCTGGTGCTGGAGCACAGCACCTCCTCTGTGTTCTCACTGCTGGTGCAGGAGCACAGCACCTCCTCTGTGTTCTCACTGCTGATGCTGGAGCACAGCACCTCCTCTATGTTCTCACTGCTGCTGCTTCCATTTGCTGTAATTCTCTGCTACAGTGCTTTCAGGGACCCAGTTGAAGTGGGACATGAACAGCCTTTCAGGTGGGGCTGCTGCTCATTTTGATGACAGTCTGCTTGCTGCTCCTGCATTTTTGGGAGGTGGTGTTTTGGCATTTTGAGGATTGCAGAGGACAGTAGAAACAAATCTTCCCTGAGGATTCACCGTGTTCCTACTCGAGGCTTTCAAGTTTGATTTCATTTACTGTCTTCCAACCCCATGTTTACCAAAAGCTGAGTAATTCCCACACATGGAGAGTTTTTCAGGTTTTATTTTTCTGGTGAGTTTACTTCACTGCACCTCCATCTTCACTGTTTCTGCACAGCTATTTGTAGCTGAGAGCCAAAGGCTGCCCAAATGGACGTGGAGCCATGATGAGGTGGATCTGCACATTAGAGTTCATTTAACCAGAGCTTGAGCAGTTACGCAGTAGCCTTCCTCCTCCTCTGCTTCTTCTGGTTCTGCTTGCTTCCTCTTCCAGTGGGCTTCCTCTGCCTCTGTGGAAGCTGCTGGTGCAAGGGCTGCTGGACACATGCATCCAGAGTTGGTACTGCCCAGATCAGTGAAAGCCTTGGTGGTTCAACACTGCAGCATCCTGTTTCTCTGCAGGGTAACATGTACAGGACGCATTTGCAGAACTCAAGTTACTGGCAAGTAATTTTTTTTTCTGCCAGCAAGAGCTTTCTAGCTAACCTTTTATTATACTTGGTAATGGGCACCTTGTGTGGCCCAGTGTTTCATTTGGCCTCTGTTTGACTTATGTATTTGATCAAGCTAGGTTATAGAGCTGCCTTTAAGCTCCACGTGCATTCGCACATGCACACACGTGCACAGACACAGGTATATAAGCTGTGATAAGGGAAAACAGATTTTACAGTCAAGGAAGGGGAAAACTTAGAAAAGACTTCAGCTAAAGTCACACATAAAACTGCAAGCCCAACCCCTTTTTATTCCTCTTGCTTCAATTTGTACTCACTTGCTTTTTTTATGATCACCCAACATAATGTGTTGTGCTTTCACGTCCTGCAGAGCAGCCAGGAAAATAAATGTTGGTTTCCGTATCATCATAAGGTACTGAGAGGAGTCTAAATGCAGAAATAATACAGAGGATTTCTGCTTTGCCACAGCTCAGCTGTGTTTCATGCATCCCAGTCCCCGTGTGATGTACCTCTGGTTTTTAGCCTTTGGAGTTTTCTCTTTCAAACATTCCAATAAAAGTGCAGCCTGGAGTTTGTTTACTTCTGGTATTAAAAGCAAACAGTTCGGGGGGCAGGCAACTTTTATTGGACCTGTAAAGGAGTAATAGAGATGGCAGGGATTTCAGGCTGCATTTTGTTTCTCATGGCTTTCAGGTTTTTTTGAAGGAACTGAGCTGTTGGCCTGAGGAGAGGAGGGTTGGCAGCTTTCACCGGTGTTAGGCAGGCTCTGAGACCAGACCTTTGCATCAAGGCAGCAAAAAAGGCTGAGTGCAAACAGAAATATGTAGTAGTGAAAAAAATTCAGCTTTTACACAGTTCTGGTTGTTTGGTGGTTTGTTTTTCTTTTACTTTTACTCCCATGTGAAGTATGATGTTATGAGAAAGAAAAACCTTCAGCCAGAACAGGGAGGAATAAAATCATTACCTACAGACCTGGTTTAATGTTGCTACAGATGGGTCCTTAAACTTGTCAGAAGTGACTGCTGCAAAACCACTGTCACTGGTCTCGTGGTGCCTTGGCCTGGAAAGGCTGTTTGGAAGAGAAGATTCCTGTTGTTTGTGCTCCTTTTGTCAGCCAAGATCTCTAACAGAGCTGAAACCTGAGTGTGCCATGTGTGCCAGCAGTGCCCCATGCAGCGATGTGCTTCAGGTGTTCAAAGGCCAGGGAAGAGTCCATGGCTCAAGTCGTGGGACCAAGAGGCTGTTGCTGGCTGATGCAGCCACACCATAGATATGTGTTTAGAAGGCTTGATTGCTGCAGTAGAACATTTGCCCTGCATCAGAACTCCTCATCTGCCTGCAGTCTGCAATGAGAAGTGTCTGGTGTATCTGAGGTGCAACCAGCACACAGAAGAATCAACCACACACTCGTCCTTCTGGGTCTGCTCCCCACAGGAATGCTGCTGGGAGCTGTGCCAGCAGATTGTCCTTAAGGAACCCTCTTTGTGTCTTCCTGCTGCAGCTGCTCTGACCCTCTTTCAGGAGGCCTTGGAAAATGTGGACATTCCTTGGCAGAGCATGCTGAAAGAAGGGCATAGAAGTGGCAGATTCCATAGCAGAGTCTTCAGCAGCGTTTCAGTAGTCTTGTGTTGTGTAACCTGAGCAGAAGGCAGCATCACTGTCACCTGATGAGTGCAGTGACATGTCTGGTTCCAGTTTCACAGCTACCTCCTCAGCAATCCCAACTAGAGGAGTAAGCTACTGTTGTAAGGTTTTTAAAGCACCTCTGGGTCCTTCCCTGATCACAGAATCACAGAAACATTCCGGTTGGAAAAGATCTTCAGGATCATCAAGTCCAACCTATGCTAATAAACAGAGTTAAAATCCTTTGTCCTTTTCCATAAAACAAACAAACAAACATAAAGCTTTAATCTGCCTTCTGTTTCCCTTAGAAGGGTTTTGCTTTAAGTGCTGTTTTCTCATTTGTATCCCTGAGTGCAGAGGTGTTTGATGGACAGGTGGGATGCCCTTTTATAACTCAGCATGGCTAATGCTTTGATAACAGAAGTGCTCCAACCCAACCCTTTGTCAGCTGTTAAAATGCAACTGTTTAGAGAACTGTTTCACAGTAGTTATAAATTAAACACTCCCCCAAATACTAATTTAAAAGCGCTGCTAAGTTCAAGTTACATTTTGAACCAGCTGCTTTTACTGCTGTGTATTTCTAAAGCCACTTCAGTTTGAAGTCACACACTCACTTCCTGTTATGTCCAGATTGTTAGACATTTATTACTGGTTTCACTGCTCTTTATTACCTTACATGTCAAATATTTGGATGATCTCCCACTCCCTTTCCTCTAAAAAATACATCAGTGATAAAGGTTTGAAGTGTAAAACCACCTTGTGCTCATTCTTCTTCCTCTGAGTATCTGATCAACACAGTAGTGACAGGACTGGGGGGAATGGAACCAAGCTAGAAATGGGGAGATTCTGACTGGATGTGAGGAAGAAGTTGTTCAGCATGAGGGTGGTGAGAGCCTGGCAGGGGTTGCCCAGGGAGGTGGTGGAAGCCTCATCCCTGGAGGTGTTTAAGGCCAGGCTGGATGAGGCTGTGGGCAGCCTGAGCTGGTGTGAGTGTCCCTGGGCATGGCAGGGTGTTGGGGCTGGATGATCCCTGTGGTCCCTTCCAACCCCGCCTGATTCTATGATTCTAACATTTGTCATTTGATTAAAACTGTATCTAATTGAGACTGATTTTAGTAAACAAATATTCTAAACAGTACTTTATTTTGTACCTTGCGCTTCTATCTTTGCATTTTAAATAAATTTAATTTAAAAATCAGTAGTAAATGTAGGTTTCTGCCTTCCAAATGCAAAATGAGTAGTAAATGTAGGTTTCTGCCTTCCAAATGCCACAGCAGCATTGATGGTGACCCCTGCCTTCTTGTATCATTTGGGCAGGACCTTGCCCCATGCAACACGAGTCCTGAGTGGGAACCAAGGACATCTGTACCATGAAAGTGAACACAACATTTGCCCAAAAGCTTGTAGTTCAAGAGAGGTTTGTGTAATGGGTTCTTATCTTGGCATTTCTCAGGCCATAGTTTCTCTCAGCTGGCTAAAATATCATCCATGCTCACCCAGTCCCTCACTCGACAGCTCGCAGCAGCCTTCAAGCAGGCAGCTTCCTTAGCTTCCTTCTCTATGAAGAATTAGAAGATGTCATTGAAGCATGGAGGGGTTTGGCACTAATGCAGCTGATGTTAGCTTTCAGAAAGCATCCTTGGCAGCAGGGATCTTGAGTTTCTGAGGTGAGGACCTCAGGCTACAAGAGTTGGGGCTCTGCAGCCTGGAGAAGAGAAGGGTTCCAGGAGACCTTAGAGTAGCCTTGCAGGAGCTGAAGGGGGCCTGGAGGAAGGCTGGGGAGGGACTATTGACAAGGTCTGGGAATGGCAGGAGAAGGGGCAATGGGTTTGAACTGGCAGAGGGGAGATTGAAAGTGGATGTTAGGAGGAAGTTGTTTGCAGTGAGGGTGGTGAGACACTGGCACAGGTTGCCCAGGGCGGTTGTGGCTGCTCCCTCCCTGGAGGGATTCAAGGCCAGGTTGGATGAGTCCTTGAGTGCCCTGTGCTAGTGGGAGGTGTCCCTGCCTCTGGCAGGGGGTTGGAACTGGATGATCTTTGAGGCCACTTCCAAATTTACCATTCTATGATTCTATGACCTGTGAGTTTGCAGTTGTGGCACTGTGCTGGCCTGGCAGGCTCCATTTCTCAGCCTGGGGCTTGAGAGAAGTGGTAGTGGAAGTGGTATGAGAACAGTTCTTTGGGCGTCAGTCGATGGGTAGCTGGGACCAAGCAGAGGAGAAGGAGAAAAGGCAGTAGTGGCAGGTAGGGACTCCTAGCATGGCCCAGGTCAGCCTGTGCATGCTTCTGAGCAAGCAGAGGAACAGCGTAGGGACAGCCACAGGATAATGGAAGGTTATGAACATGACTGGGGTCAAGGTGGAAATTTAAGACACAAGCAAATTGCAAGCACACCAGGACCAGGTCAGATGAGTCCTTGAGTGACCTGTGCTAGTGGGAGGTGTCCCTGCCCATGGCAGGGGGTTGGATCTGGATGAGCCTTGAGGTCTCTTCCAACCTTCCCATTCTATGATGTGAAAGTGCAGTGTGCCAGCTGTGCCACGCTTACTGCCTACCTGCCTGTGCTGTCCCTGCTCTGAAGTTACTCACAGCAGCTCACCCCATCTGGTGAAGGTTGTGTAGGTGTGCCATGCCTGGCTCTTCATTGCCAAAGAGCTCAAGTGCCAGTCTTGCAGAAATGAAGGCACTTGGAGCTTGGCTTTCAAAGTTAAGTTGTATTGTGTTAAGCTTTACAGAATACATTTGTAAGGTTTTATATGAAATATTATGGAACACATTCTCTTGCCCTTTCCACCCTGTGTGCCCTGGAGCTCATTGAACCTTTCTGTGAACAGATTTAGCCTGCTGGAAAAACAGAAATCTCTCCCTGCTTCCTCTTCCTTTTATCCTCTCTCTGACACACACACACACTTTTAAAACCGAGTTTGTTTCCTGTCAGATTAGTGAGTTAAATTGGCTTATGGGGAGGACCCAGAGGTGCCAGATTTGGTGCCAGATAAGCCTGGAGGAGCAGGAAAAAGCCAGCGAGGTCAGCAGGAGCATTGGCAAGATGTCTTCTGGGTGCCTGGCCCTGCCAGTTCTGTGCCTGCAGCAAAGGTGTGCGTTGCCCTGGGGAGAGGGAGGAGGCTCTTGTTCAGTGGGGCCATTTTTGTGTGTGGAGTTGTTGCATTCTGCCTGCGAAAATCATCTTCACAAACCTCCTAAAATGAGCTTTGGGTGGACAGCAGAAGTGCTTGCAGCACAACTTGTGTCATGCAGCTGATTCCTCTGCAGTGCTTGTGTCATGCAGCTGACTCCTTTGCAGTGCTTGTGTCATGCAAGTGATTACTTTGCAGTGCTTGTATTGTGCAGCTGATTCCTTTGCAGTGCCTGTGTTGTGCAGCTGATTCCTTTGCAGTGCTTCTAACATTTTTCAGTGCACCACAGTTAAATTCTGCATTTGGCCTACAAGAGCACCAGTGTAGGGCCAGTGTAAATTGTTTGCCTGCTGTGTCCTCTTACTCGTGGTTTACTCAAAGGCTTTTGATGGAACTGTGTGAAGTCGTTTTGGAGAGAATGCCTTCAGTTTTCAGGGTGGTTGGGCTTCAGGATGTGCTTTGCCTTCATTCTGAATTTAATCGTAGATAATTTTGGAGAGAAAACTGTTTTCTTACTTTGGGAAAGCCAGCATGCTGGTGGCATCTGGTGATTGTACTGAGCAATCAATCAATCACTAGATAAAAAGGGGCAGAAATGGGAGATACAGAAAATAAACGACCTAAGCAGAATGCCACCAAATAACCTTTCCCCCCACCTCCACCCCAGCTCCTCTGAAAGATTTGGTGCCTGTGGCCTCAGTTGTTCTCAGCTCTGACTAGGAATGGCAAAGCTGTCATGAGGAGGTGCTGCTGAGGACCTTGTCCTCCCTGCCTGTTGATAAAACTAAAGCTCACGTATCAGAGGCTCCTGTAATGAGCCTTAATTCCAAACTTCCTTTCTTTTAGAGAGATGTGGAAGCACTCCCTGACACTGCCCAGGGAATGCTATTTTCCTTTGGGATCACCTTGCTAGTACTTTATACTCAGTCTGGTTTGTATGTTGTTGTTGTTGTTTCATAGGAGGAAATGCTTTCCAAGAACTTGTGAGCAGGGATTTGTCTACTCTTTATTTCTATTTTTGTTGTTGTTGTTGCTGCTGATACTGTTTAGAAAGCTGCCAGCATTTTGGACCAGCTATTGCTTGTGGCAGAGGGGAGTGAGACTTCACAGTGTAGGCTAAAGTGCCAAGGAATAACAGGATACCTATGGAGGGAGGAAGGGAAGAAGAGAGGGAAGGGGGAAGGAATGGAAGGAAAGGAAGGAACTCGGAAGGAAGGAACTTGGAAGGAAGGAAGGGAGGGAGGAAGGAAGGGAGGAAGGGAGGAAGGGAGGAAGGGAGGAAGGAAGGAAGGAAGGAAGGAAGGAAGGAAGGAAGGAAGGAAGGAAGGAGAAAGAG
>VWYK01091185.1:0-16457 GCA_013399775.1 Semnornis frantzii | reverse complement strand
GAGGTCCCTTCCAACCCAACCCATTCTGTGATTCTATAATTCTCTTTATAAATAATAGCTAGAAAATGTAGAAGGTTGCTCTTGATGATCTTAGAGGTCTTTTCCGACCTTACTGATTCTATGATTCTACATCAAAATCCACATGTATAAATCATGGCTACTGTAGTACAGGACAGGGATAGGATTTAGTTGGTGTGTGTTATACGCAGGGACTACTGGAAGTGCTTTAAATGCTGTAGCAGTTTTCCTCTCTGGTCCACTGCAGTTTTGTACACTAATTTGATTTTCTTTTTTCCTCTATGTTAAAGTTTGTACAAAAAAGAAAAGAAAAAGGTAAAGCTGAAATAAGCTTTCCTTTAAGGAAAGGTTGTTCTCTGACTTCATCTACTTGGCCTCATTTATATCAATGTAAATCTAGAGTCAGCTGGTTTGCATCACTGAATGCTGTAATTGACTAATGCAGCTGAGAACAGAATTTCCTACCCTGACCTTCCTGGAAGTCAGTTTAATTTTCCAGTGGTAGTCATTTTATGCCCTAGGTGTACTTTAACAGTTAGAAATATCCAATTAACTCTATTTCACTGACTGTGACTTCTTAGCTTCATTCAAATTATCTTTCCCTCCTCAGTTTCTCTCTTTTCTCTCATTTCAAGATCTTATCCAGAAAAAATAATCAATGAAGATAAATATTTTTTTCTGCAAGAATGGTGAGGGATTGGAAAAGGCTGCACAGGGAGGTGGTGGAGTCCCCATGCCTGAGGTGTGAAGGTGTTCAAGAAAGCTGTGGCTGGGGCGCTCTGGGACATGGTGGTGCTGGGCTGAGGGTTGGACTCACTCTGAGAGGTCTATTCCTGCCCTAACAGCTCTGTGAGTCTGTTCTCATTCCATGACTCTTCCAGTCTAGCATACAGTGGATGCCTGATTGATGCAGGTCTTGCTCCTGAATTCAAGCTCCAGGGGGGCACTGCAGAATCAGGACCAGGCCTGGGTGAGGCAGCTGGCTGAGATCTGAAAGATCAGGAGGTGCTGTTTGCCCACGGCTTCCCTGAGCAAGCATCCTGAGCTGCTCTGGTGGCTCCCAAAGCACTGAGTGCTGGGCCAGGCTGTGAAGCTTCAGCTCCTGGCGCAGGAGGAGGAGCATCCACCCAGGGCAGCCCAACCTCTGTGTGCCAAAGAAACCTTTGCAAACCATGAGGTGTCTGAAGGCTGTGGCTGTCAGCTTGCAGATTGCCTTTGAAAAGAGAAGATCAATGTCTGCCTAAACACACCACTGGCTGCAGCTACCTGGAGGCCTAAGCCTGCTGGCAGCAGCAGAGCACAGCCATAGGCACAGCTCCTTACAGCCATAGGCACAGCTCCCTCCCTCCTGATGGGCAGGCTTGGGAACCTGAGCCTGGGTACTGAATTCCCTCTGCAGGTTTGCTCTCAAAGCACAGCAGAGAGCTGCTCTTGCTGGTCTCTCAGGTTTGCTGTCTGGCTGTCCCTGCTGACATATCCTCTTGCATCCTTATTAAGCAAAAGCAACCCACTCAAAGACCCTAAGCTCAAACCCCAGTGCTCCCTCCCACCAAACCAAACCCAACCCAGCCAAACCAAACCAAACCAAACCACACCAAACCACACCACACCACACCAAACCAAACCAAACCATACCAAACCAAACTATCACTCTCTTCTACCTCTTACCAGCTCCTCAGTAGATTTTCCTTCCTGCTTCCAGTGTAGTAAGAACTCAGTCAGATGGGAAGTGTCTGAGCCTCCAGGTTGAATTTAACTCTTGGTTATGCTTGTAAACACTAGCTTCAATTTTCCAATGTGTAAGAAAAAGATAGCATCTATATACTAGCAGAAAGGGCAAGTGTCCTCTTACTCTGAACACCTGTGTCAGATGTTACACTACACTTAGCAGGAACCTGTCGAAAAGCACTACTGAGAGCCTGCAAAGAAGGAGCTACCCCAGATACCACTCTGGGAAGATCCGGACATTGAGTCCTGGCCCAGGTTCCTCCTGGCAGATCTGACACATCCAGAGAGCTCTGCTCAGAACTTTCCCCTGAAGTTTTAATGCTCTCAAATTGCTTTACAGTACTTTTTCTACTTTCTGTCATCAGATTCTGTGGATTGTGTTCGAGAATCAGGGCCTTTGTGCATTTGTTATTTCATCATCAGCTACAGAGAAGGCAGAGGGTTTGGTATTCCACACAATGGTATGGGTTGGGAGGGATCTCTGGAGATCATCCAGTCCAAATCCCTGCCAGAGCAGGGTCACCCAGGGCAGGGCACACAGCAACACATTCAGGTGGGTTCAAATCTCTCCAGAGAAGGAGACTCCATAACCTCTCTGGGCAGCCTGCTCCAGGCCTCTAGCACCCTCAAATTGAAGAAGTTTCTCCTGATGTTCAGATGGTGCTTCTGATGTTCAGGTTTGTGCTCTTTACCTCTTGTCCTGTCTCTGGGCACCACTGGCCACACAGCCAGGCCCCCATCCTCCTGACACCCACCCTTGAAGTATTGATCAGAATTGGTGAGATTCAACCCCCACCCTCCCAGGCTGCAATTCAGACTAAGAAGCCCCAGTTCTCTCAGCCTTTCCTCAGCAGAGATGTTCCGGTTCCCTCAGCATCTCTGTAAATGTCTCCTCCTTAGGATCAGCAATTAGAGTTAATATAGAAATGAGAGGAGCTGAACAAAAAAATTAATTTTGAGTATTTTCTCCAGTTAAAAATTACCCAAGGAGCTGGGTTAAGTAAAAAGAGAGTTTGAAAGGACTTTGAATAAGATAGGCCAGTTAGTGAGTGCAGACTGCTGCTCACTAATTAACACACTGATTCTGTTTGCAGCTGGAACCACTAATTACAACATGCAGTGCTTCTGATCCCTGTCTGAACCTCTAACAAGCTGTGGANCAAGAGTGTGCAGGAGAGGTGAACCCAGGAACCCATCCTAAACGGTCACTTATAAACTTCACAGAAACAACGAAACATTTGCACAGCCAAGGGACAGTAAGGAGCTGGAAAACTCCAGTAGTTAATATATCAGCACTGACACTTCAGTGCTAAGGCTGAGAAATCAGAGCCTGCTCCTTTCTGCTGCCCTTTCTGCTCCCCTTTGTCTTCCAAATGCTTCTTCTGAATATATTGAGAGTCACAGAAGGGTTTGGGTTGGAAAGGACCTTAGAGATCATCCAGTTCCAACCTCCCTGCAACTGGCAGGGATGCCTCCCTCTAGACCAGCCTGCTTGACGCCTCATCCTACAAGGACAGGCTGAGGGAGCTGGGGGTGTTCAGCCTGGAGAAGAGAAAAGTGTGAGGAGACCTTAGAGTGGCCTTCCAGCACCTGAAGGGGCTGCAAGCAGGCTGCACAGGGACTGTTCCCAAAGACCTGCAGGGACAGGACCAGGGCAATGGTTTGGAATGAAAGCAGAACAGGTCGAGATTGGATGTGAGGAACAGGCTCTGCACCAGGACGGGGCTGGAGCACTGCAGTCAGTTGCTCAAGGAGGTGGTTGAGGCCCCATGGCTGGAGATATTCAAAGTGAGGCTGGAGAAGGCTTTGAGCAAGGTGATCTAGTGCAGGATGTCCCTGCTGAGTGCAGGGGGATTGGACTGGATGAGCTTTGGAGGTCCCTTCCAGCCCAGGCCATTCCATGAGGCTATGATTCTCATCCAATAAACAGCATTAATATTACTGAGATACAGACAAAGTTTCCCTACACACACTGCTATCTATACTTTAATAAATTAAAGTCATCTCTTTGAGGCAGCAAAATTTGTCACTAATTAAAAAAAAATAAAATCAAAACCCACAAAACACACCCAAAAATCCTGGCATAATTTTGGAAATAACCAAGAGCTCAGTGTTGATGATGGATTTGCGTTTCCCCTGGGGTCAGGAAATGATTATTTGCATCAATCCCATTTTCCCCCTCCACATTATTTAGTGTTTTTACATCTTCACTTATTTTGTTCAGTAAACAACACAAACCCTGGGTCTGAATCTCGTTTGTCAGAGGATATTTTATAGGATGCTGAGTTCATTTTCTAGAAGCAACACTGCAGCTTTCAATTTTTTATAGGGATCCTAGAATCTGCTATTACAGTGGGAACTGTGCTCAGGAATCTCATTTTCCTCACCCGAAGGTTGCCAGGCAACAGCACTCCTAATGTTTTTGTTGACTACCAGCAGGGCTCTGTGTGGTCTCAGGAAGAATTAATTTTCATTTGTCTGTTTGCAAGAAGGCAAACATTAACTTTAAAGCCCCTGGAAACAGATATAATAATAAAACAAAACTGTCTGATGTTAGAATCCCTTCACTCAAGGCACTCTGCCTTTACTCCACAGCAATGATGCTTTCAACTGCTAAGGAAAATTTGCCTTGAAGGTATGAGCAAAAAGTGGATTAGAGGTTTGGCTGCTTTGCCCAGTCTGAGCCTTCTGAAATGCTTTGGCTGCCTGGTGTGAGGAAGAGAAGCAGCAGGTTTGGGTTAGGCTGTGGGAATGAATGCAACTAAAGTCCTGCTTGGAAAGGCAGGGCAAAGCCAAGCTCTGGCAGTGGCTGCCACTCAGGCTCGCTCACCTTGGAAGCTTTGTGGATCACCAAACCCAGAAATGACCCCAAAGGCTACACAAGCTCCACCTTCACCAAGAGGACCTGGCACCAGTGTGGATCTCATCCTTACCTTCACCAACCTCTTCTTTTCTTCACGTCTTCCATTGCTTTTCACAACCCCTTTTCCTCTTCCCAGTCTTTTCTTCTTCCTTCCTTCTTTTTTTTTTTTTTTCCCAATCCCCTTTTTAATTCCCAGTCTCCTTTTCTCTTCCCAAACACTCTTGTTCTTCCCAACCTCTCTTGTTCTTCCCAACCTCTCCTCCCAACCTCTCTTCTTCTTCCAACCTCTCTTGTTCTCCCCATCCACTTTTTTTTCTTCCCAACCTTTTCCATTTGGATACCAACCCAACATTCCCTTTTTTCCTTCTTCTGCTCCTTGCAGAAGCCTTATTGCAACATATGGTCTGATATTGTGCCAGGGGAGGGTTAGGTTGGAGATGAGGAAAAATTTCTTTGCTGCAAGAGTGGTCGGGAACTGGTACAGGCTGCCCAGGGAGGTGGTGGAGTTCCCATCCCTGGAGGTGTCCCAGAATGGTGTGGCCCTGGCACCTGGGACCATGGTTTGGTGGCCTTGGTGGTGCTGGGTTGCTGACTGGAGTGGATGATCTTAGAGGGCTTCTCCAGCTGAAGCAATTCCATGATTCTATACTGCAGGACACAACATTTAGAGACAAGCTGAGGCCGCAGCTTGTGAGATCCATATTTTAATAGATAAAAAAGAACATTTTTTAGCTTGCAAATTAATTCTGAGTAGTTTTCTTCATTGCAATGGGAGCAGCTCCCCAGAATAGCAGCTTCGTTTGTGGGGTTGTAGGGTGTTGTGGTTTTTTGTTTGTTTTTTTTCAAGTGTACCTTGCAGATTGAAGCCTGATTTTGATTTCTACTTTCTGGCTTTATAGTTTTAGACTACCGTGGGAGTATTGTGATATTTTTGTCAGGAGATGATTTACAAGTAGATATATTAATGTACTGCTAACACCAGGAAATGTTGGTATGTTGAGGGGCTAAATATAGTATAAAGAGTAAAATATGCTGAAATGTATGAATAATAGAGAGAGCTTCAACAATCAGAGCACTCCCTGGATTATAACAAAATAGCCATTTCAGCAAAAGTTTCTTATGAAGTCCAGCACAAAAATGTTCTTCCCCAGTGTAGTTCATAAGAACTGAAATACTTTACAGAGCCACAGACTGCACTGGCTTGGAAGGGAACCTCCAAGGTCCTCTTATTTAACCCTTGCAGGCAGCAGGGACACCTCCAGCTAGAGCAGGCTGCCCAGGGACACATCCAGGCTGACCTTGAATGTCTCCAGGGATGTGGCCTCAGTCCTCTCCCTGGGCAGCCTGTGCCAGTCTCTCCGCACTCTCACTGTGCACAATGCCCCCCTGATGCCCAACCTAACTCTGCCCTGCTCCAATTCCAAACCATTGCCCTTGGCCTGTCCCCACAGCCCCTTCTGAGCAGTCCCTCGCCAGCCTGACTTCAGGTCCCCTGCAGATACTGAAATGCAGCTCTGAGGTCTGCCTGGAGCCTTCTGTTCTCCAGGCTGGACAGACGACAGTTTACTGCCTACAAGGGATATTGACTATTGGCCTGTTTGCAAAGTTTAGTATTTTCTTCTCCAATAGAGCATTTCAGGGTTTGTAACTAACAGATTTAAGTAGCAGGAGAACTTTAAAATAAGGTTATTTACCCTCTTGAGTTTTTTGATCTGAGTGAAGCAGTGCAGAGATTTCTGTGCTGAGTCCTATGAGAAGCATAGAATTGAGCAAGCAAATTCTGCTTTATTGAACCTTCCAGAAAAAAAAACAAAACAAAACAGAGTTCTCCTTTTTCATGAAGTTCATTTTCAGTATCTCAGGAGTGAAGAGTCATTGCAAATTACCTGCAAAAAGATTAACTTGACAGAAGCATCAGGGGAATAAAGCAGGAAACGGAGGCACACTGAGAGTGAGGGGAATTACAGAGAAAATAATTGAAGCATTTTCAGGAATGTAAGGAGATTATATTTCACATAGCACTTGATATTAGAGAGGAAAATGCAGCAGCTGAAAGTATGATCAATAAGAAGATCATAAGTAAAAAGATAAAAATGTGATAAGCCAGAACACGATGAAGAAAAAGATGATAAACAATAATATGATGCATAAAAAGATGATGAATAAAAATGTGATGAAGAAAAAGATGATGAATAAAAATGTGGTGAAGGAAAAAAAAAAAAAGTGCTAACCAAAAATCTGACCAATAAAAAGAAAGCTTTTGCATCTGGTGAGATAAAAATATTTTGCAATGCATTAGTGCCACAGATGACTTGCAAGAGTAAATGGTAGCTTTCTGTGTGGGTATTTTCCAAGGTTGCATGAAATGAAGTTTCTCTTCTGATCCATATCAATTTGTAAAGGTAGGCAGTTCAGCTGCCTTCATGAGGTCTATTCCCATGAAGCATGACAAAATCCAATTTGCCAGTAAAATCCATTTACATTAAAATCAGAGTGCAGCCTCCAAGCCGTGTGCCACAGTGCTGAGATCAGAGCAGAGACCTCTGCTCTCCGTTCCTGTCCCTCTGGTTGTTTCCAGCCCTGTTCAGCAGAAATCGCCCTCGGCACAGGTGCTGCAGGCAGGGCACAGGTCCTGCCCTTTCAGCCTGCCAAACTGTGGAGCAAGAGAAGGGGCTGGAGGCTGTTGGACACCATTGCCTGGCTCTAGATTGAAGCTGGGAGAGGGCAGATTTTTGAGGCTGGAGATGGGAAAGAAGTTCTTGAGAGTGGGGAGACACTGGCACAGGTTGCCCATGGAGGCTGCAGATCACAGAATGTGATCTCAGATCATGAGATCACATTCTGTGAATCTGTGACCCACAACCTCCCTGGAGGTGTCCAAGGCCAGGCTGGATGAGGCTTTGAGCAACCTGGGCTGGCAGGAGATGTCTCTGCCCGTGCCGGGGGGCTGGAGCTGGATAGTCTTTAAGCTCACTTCCAAGCCAAACTGCTCTGTGGTCAAACCTAATGCACGGCTCTAGACAGCCAGGGGCAAGCTGCAGTACAGAATCCTCTGGTGCTGCACCTGAGAGCAGGCAGTGAGGCTGCAGCTGAGTGGTGTGCAGTGCACCCAGTGCCTCCGCGGCTGCTTGGCTGCTGGCTTGGGAGTACCAAAGTGCAGAGCATTTGCATTGCTCTCACAAACAGGTCTGCAGTGGAGAGAGCTGTATCCACCCGGCCTCACAAGGTGGGAGAAAAATGGATTTTGTTGGGTGTGTTTCCTCTGAATGGGCTCCCATAAGCCCAGTAATGGAGCAGCCAGGTATAAATTTAATAAAGGAAGCATTTCATTACCACTTCAGTGTAGGCTGGATTGCATTTGGAAGGTTCCAGCCCAGACTGATTTAAATGGCCCCTCAGCAGCTGATGTCAGAGAAATAACAAAGTTGTTCCTTCAGTGAGTGCTACACCAGGGGATCTGCTAAAGCCTTTCACTGAAGGTCTGAAGGTCCCAGTGCTGATCCCATGAGTGCCCCTGCAGTAAATGCTCTACCGGTTGCTAACACTTAAGAGTTCTCCTCCAGCCCAGCCTGCAGAGAGGCAATGCAGGACTCTGGCAGTGATTGGCATCTCTGCTTTGTCTCATGTGTGTTAAACAACCCTGAGAGTGGGCAGAGGCAGGGCATTGGGGGGCTTTTCTCTAAGCTCTATTTGCTCTTTATGCAAAGCTCCCTGTTGTGCCCAGACTTCAATTGTCATGGCAAGGGTAGTTGTACTGGGAGGTGAGCTCTCTGGTTCTATAGTTCTGTGTTTAAATCAGAGGGGGAAAGCCAGCAAGAAGCCTGAGAGTGTGCAACTTGGTTTACATGAAACAGGAATTTTAGGTTAGAAGTTCTGAAAGGAGCTAAAATCCTTCCTGATTTCGCTGTGCATGGCTCTGGAAAGCCCTTAGGAAAGACTGACTGGGCACAGCATGCCAGGTGGGCTCTGAGAGCGAAGAGGCAGAATGCCCTCTCACACACAATCCTGGAGCAGCTTCATCAGGAGAACAGAGCTGGGGAATCTTTAATTGCATGCTGAGATCAGTATTGATGAGTATTAAAAGAAGCTTATAAACCAGTAATCCTTTCACACAGCTCCAAAGGTGCCCAGGGTCTGGCCATGCCTACTCAGCAGTTGTTCTTTGTTAGGCAGCTTTAAATAGGCAGAGTCCATGAGGATACCACTCAATGATGTTCCTCTGCTGCTTGGCAGTGCCTGCTCAGGGAGGAAAATGTCCCCGTGTGCATGTTCTGAGTGACAGGACAGCTTCCAGTACTGCCCAGCCTGGGAGCAGCAGGGGCTCTGCAGGACAGCCTGGGGGAGATCACATTGCTCTCTGCAGTGAGATGGGGGTTGGGGCTCTTCTCTCTAGAATCAGATGATAGAAGGAGAGGCAGTGGCCTGAAATTGTGTCAGGGGAGGGTTAGGTTGGAGAGGAGGAAAAACGTCTTTCCTGCAAGAGTGGTCAGGGATTGACACAGGCTGCCCTGGGGAGGTGGTGGAGTCCCCATCCCTGGAGGTGTGCAAGAGGTAAATAGATGTGGCACTTGGGGACACAGTTTAGTGGTCGTGGTGGGGTAGGGTAGAAGGTTGCACTTGATCTCAGAGGGCTTCTCCAGAATTTATGGCTCTGCGTATCTGTGTGTGTTTGTGGGCATCTATTAACAAACACCGGGGCTGGAAGCAATGGCCTCCAGTTGCACCAGGCTCCCCTGGTTATTGGGTTGTTGGGTTGTTCAGGTTGGGCATCAGAAGAGATTTCTTCACTGAAAGGGTTCTCAGAGCATGGCACAAGCTGCCTAGGGAGGTGACTGAATCCCTATCCCTGGAGGTGTTTCCAAGAGGCAGAGATGTGGTGCTGAGGGGCATGGTTTGGCCCCAGCCTTAACAGAGCTAGAGACTGATTGGTCTGGACGATCTGAAAGGGCTTTTCCAACTGAATGGTTCTGTGATTCTGTCACCCTCAGAAAATGTGCCTGACCTGGAGATCTGGAAATGCTTCTTTGGTGCTAACCAAGGAGTTCCTCATCCCAGAGAAGCTCAAAGCTTCTGCTGTCTCACAGCTGCCAGGCAGGAAGGGAAATGCTGAGGCCACTGGTCAAGGACTTTAAATTGCTGTCATCTAGAGAGTGACAACCTCCACCCTGACCTCCCCAGCAGGTCCTACCGTGCAAGGCAAAGACAGTGACAATCTGACACATCCTCACCCTGCACAAACTCCTGCTGGGCTACCTGCAGATCCTCCCAGACACTGAGATCCAGCAGCTTCCACACACAGCTCTTGAAGAAAGCTGCCAAATTACAGCAGGACGAGCCTGAATGAATATATTCCTAGATTCTCAGTCTGCTATATCCCTATAGAATTGGGATATCACTCAGAATTTCCACATTTCTTAGAAATAATCCCTCAATTCTGCATTTTCCCTCTTCTGCTCACTAAGTGGTGGGATAAAGAGAAGAGGTTTATGTAAGTTCAAATGAAGCCCACAAGCACAAAGCTTGCAGTGGAGATGGAGTTTGTCCCTGCTGACTACAGAAGGTTATGGAAGCTCTGAGACCTCCTCCTCTACAGAAGGTTATGGAAGCTCTGAGACCTCCTCCTCTACAGAAGGTTATGGAAGCTCTGAGACCTCCTCCTCTACAGAAGGTTATGGAAGCTCTGAGACCTCCTCCTCTACCGAAGGTTATGGAAGCCTTGAGACCTCCTCCTCTACAGAAGGTTATGGAAGCTCTGAGACCTCCTGCTCCTCTACAGAAGACTATGGAAGCTCTGAGACCTCCTCCATGCCCAATTCAGCTGCACTCATTCTAAATTATTCCCAAGCATTCACCTTATTTATAGCCTGACCCAGATTCTGGTGGTATTCCTGAGCATGTTACTGATCAAGGGCACAGAAACATCTTTGTAGAAGGAAAACAAACAAAAATTACTGAAGCAAAGCCAAAAGCACACCAGGAATAAAGGAGGGACAGCACAAGTTCCTAGAAATAATTAATGTGAACAAAAGCATTTTGTGTCTGGAAAATGGCACATTCGGGGTTTTTTTTGGTTGCCTCATGAGAAAAGCTTAGTGGGAGAAACCTTCATGGTAGGAAACTTGCTTGGACTTTAGAATAATTGGTCATAAATTCCAGCTTTATGGATACTTGAATCACAGAATGGGTTGCATTGGAAGAGGCCTTGAAGATCATCCAGTGTCGGCCCCCTGCCATGGGCAGGGACACCTCCCACCAGCACAGCTTGCCCAAGGCCTCATCCAGCCTGCCCTTGAACACCTTCAGGGAGGAGGCATCCACAGCCTCCCTGGGCAACCTGTGCCAATGTCTGCCCACCCTCACTGGAAAGAATTTCTTCCTCCTCTCCAGCTTCAATCTGCCCTCTCCCAGTTCAAAGCCATTGTCCCTTGTACTGGCACTCCCAGCCCTTGCCAGAAGTTCCTCCCCAGCTCTCCTGAAGCCCCTTCAGGTACTAGAAGGCTGCTCTGAGGTCTCCCTGGAGCCTTCTGATTGGTCAGTCAGAAGTGCAAAAAAGAAATAAATTACATTTTTACCCAGTGTGGGGATAACAGAGATGCACTTAAGGCAAAATAATGTTTTTTATGTAGTGACCGAACTCCTCAGTAAACAATACTCTGCCAAGAGAGGGCCAACAGAGCAGCCCTTCTCTGCAGTCTTTTATTTACCAAGAGCCCTCAGCATGGCCCCTATGTGGTTGAAGGTATTGATGACTGTCAAATAATGTTAGAAGCAAGAAAATAATAAACTCTGCCTTGCAAAACTGATTAGAGCTAATTTTGTAAGCTCAGCTCATTCCCTCTCCCTCTGTAGCAGAGCCCCTGGAATGCAAGGTTGGACACAGGTGTATGGGAGGGGTAAGGACTGTCTGAGAAATGTGGTTAAGGTGAGCTAATGCTGACCTTTGAGCACCATCTCTGGTGCTTGGTTAGCCTCCTGGGAAGCAGCTACTCCAGTTGGGAAATGTTCCAAGAAGCCTTCATAAAAGGCAAGTAGCTGCCCTGCTGAGCCCACACCTGCAGTACTGTGTCCAGTTCTGGGCTTTCCAGTTCCAGAGAGACAGACACCTGCTGGGGAGAGTCCAGTGGAGGCTATGAGGATGCTGAAGGGCCTGGAAGATCTCTGCTGTGAAGAAAGGCTGAGAGCCCTGGGGCTGGTGAGCCTCAAGAGGAGAAGGCTGAGAGGGGACCTGATCGATGTCTATAAATACCTGAGGGGATGAGTGTCAGAATGAAGGTGCCAGGCTCTGTGTGGCGGTGCCCAGTGACAGGACAAGGAACCAGGGGTACAAGCTGGAACACAAGAGGTTCCACCTCAGCATGAGGAGAAATTTCTTTGGTGAGAGGGTGCTGAAGGGCTGGAGCAGGCTGCCCAGAGACGCTGTGGGTCTCCTTCTCTGCAGACTTTCCAGACCCTGAAACTGCATGACCTCCAAGGTCCCTTCCAACCCAACCCATTCTATGATTTCTGATCTCTAATGACCACAGGTGTCATGAGCTACAAAAGTAGGAACCAAAAGTAGTCTGGTAAATAAATTTTGTGTGATACAGCCTCTGTTTTCAGTGGAGGGGGGAGACGTCCTTGCCCATGCAGGAGGCTGGACTGGATGATCTCTGAGATCCCTTCCAGGCTGAGCCATTCTAGGATTCAGTGCAGAAATACCTAACAGAAACCCTCTGAGCTCTTTTCTGTTTTCTGTCACTTACTGAAGTGATGAACTTCTGTGATTTCATTACAAGTGCTTAATTTAGATGTGGAGTGTTAACACTGTATTAATAAAATAATTCTGAGGCAATTCCCAAGCCTCTTGTGGAGCTCAAAAAGAAACTTGTCTGACTTCTCCATATGGAAGTTGCTGTCTGTGCTGTGGGAAACTCAGGGAACAAATGTCTGTCTGCACCCAAATGCTGCTTTAGTGAGCCTCATTGGCTGCCAATCAGCCTGAATGAGAGCTCCAAAGGAGCACTTCGCTGCCTTGCACCGCGCGGAGCAGCGTCCTGGCAGCGGCAAAGGCACCGCGGTGCTGAGAGCTCAGCTCAGGCAGGCACAGTACGACCAGGCGATCAGTAGAGGCGATCAGTGCAAGTGTGGCTGGCACGGGCAGGCAGCTGCAATGGGCATGGCACTGTGCTGCCAGCAGCTGCACTCGGACAGGCTCGGACCCAGCCCACACTAAGCTTACTTCTTTTATTGAGAGCCCCCCTGGGTGCCCTCTCTTGCCTTACAGAGATAGTGGTTTGCCGATCGATGGAGTGGTGGCACAGCTTGGGTGTGGCTGGGAAGGGCACCTGCCCCAAAGCTGCTCTTAACCCAGCAGGAGGAACCAGCTGGCACTGCCTGCTGCAGCACTCAGTGCCCAGCAGGATGTGCTCCCAACGTGCTGGGCAGCAGCAGGGATGTGTGCCAGGTGCTGCTGAGCCACTCCAGTGATGACAGAAATCAAACCATGGGCAGTCAGCACCCGGGGCAGGCTGCTCACTGCTCAGGGCACTGGGGCTGTTTGCAGAGGAGAAGACTGAGGTGGGATCTCACCTGCAGTGGTGAGAAGCTACGTGGGTGTGAGGAATTCCCAGTTTGCCCTGGCACCATGCTGGGAGTCTAAAGGGAGGGCAGCAGGGTTTGGGTCATTCAGTCATTCAGAGAGTTGAAGGACAAGTTGACCAACTTGACTGCTTTATCTGGAGAGGGACTGCGCAGAAGGGCCTGTGGGGATAGGATGAGGGCAGTGGTTTGGAACTGGAGCAGGGCAGAGCTGGGTCGGGCATCAGAAGGAAGTTGTGCACAGCGAGAGTGGGGAGAGACTGGCATGGGCTGGCCAGGGAGGTGGTGGAGTTCCCATCCCTGCAGGTGTGCAAGAAAGGCATGGCTGTGGCACCAGGGGCCACGGTTTGATGGCTGTGGTGATGTTGGGTTGATGTTGGACTGCATGGTCTTAGAGGCCCAAACAGTTCTGTGATTCTGCTCACAGGAGAAAGCTCTCAGCCAGATAAAAATGGGAGTCTTGCTTGGACACTGATCTCTGCTTCCTCCCTGCCTGCCTGTCCTCCAGCCGAGCTCCATGGCCTTATCCCCCTGCAGGCACATTTGCATCTTGACTTGCACAGCTTTAGCTTGCTCTGCTGGGCGGCACTGACCCCACAGGTGTCTCACACACCTTGCAGTGTCTGCAGTCTGAAAGCTCCTCTGGGTGCTTTGACCTCAGCTTCAGAATGAAGCAGTTGAAAACTGCTCATGCCCTATCTCCAAATGGCATCTGAATGATAAACAAAAGACCCTGAGGGCTTTCCCCTTCAGACAAGTTCTGTAGTGCCCCTGCAGCTGAAGGCCTCTGCCCACACTTTCTGGTGCAGCTGACAGTTGCCAAAAAGCAACTGTCCTTCCCATTTAGGCACATTCAGTGCTAACCTGCTCTGGTTTTTTTTCTTCCTGAATGAACACATGAAATGTTTTTTGCTCACTGCTCCCATTTGTAGCTGTTCCAGGGATTGCCAGAACAATGGAAGCTGTCAAATTCCCAATGTGTTATCACCTGGTGACACAAGAAAGGTATCCCAGCTTTAATAGCAGCTACCAGATTAATGCCATTGCAGCCAGGAGGAGCTGGGAATCTATCTCAATGCTAATCAGTGGTGTAAAGAATAGATGAGCAGTGAAGGAAGTGCATCAACCTTTCCTGCACTGCCACAGCCTGAAGCTACCTGCAGAGGCGTGAGGCTGTGAGAGCTGGACACAAACAGAGCAGAGAGGATGCAGAAATGATGGAATGCTTTCCTGGGCTGTTTTAGGGCAAAATATGCTTTGAACAATTGCTGCAGTGATGGGAAGTACAAGGAGAAACAGAGTTTAGGCTGGAAAAGGCCTCCCAGACCAACATCAACCCAGAACCATCATGGCCACACAACTATGTCCTCAAGGGCCATGGCCATGCAGTTCTGGAACACCTGCAGGGCTGGGGACTCCACCAGCTCCACAGGCAGCCTGTGTCAGCCCTGACCACTCTCGTGGTGAATAAACTTTTCCTCATCTCCAGCTTAACCCTTCCCTGGCACAATTTCAGGACATTTCCTCTCCTTCTATCACCTGAAACTTGGCCACCTGGGCACACCCTGGCTCATCTTCAGCTGCTGCTTCAGCACCCCCAGGGCCTTTTCTACTGGGCAGGTTCCAGCCTCTGTGGCCCCAGTCTGGAACACTCCTGCGGTTGTTGTGACCCAGATGCAGCATCCAGCACTTGGCCTTGTTGAATCTCATCCAGCTGACCTTGGCCCATGGCTGCAGCCTGGCCAGGTTTCTGCAGAGCCTTGTTGCCCTCCAGCAGCTCTGCACTGCTGCTCAGCCACCAGCTCATTTTTACCCCAAGAGGGTGTATGTTATGAAGGTATTTTGCAAGGCTGCATACCCTGTGTGGAAGAAAGTTCTGGGACCTTGCAGAAGAAAACAGAATGCTAAATTCCCCTTGTGGAAGAGAACTTTGGGAATCTAAACTTTACCTCCTGCTATTCTTGTAGTGTTCTTTCAGTGTTCCATCAGGATGGGGAGATGAGAACACATCTCCCCATGGTTGTGCTGCCTCTGGTGCTCAGCACTTTGAAAGCATTGCTGATGTCACCAGTGATGATAAATGATTCACCAACTTGATGCATTGCTGATGTCACCAGTGATGATAAATGATTCACCAACTTGATGAGGCTGAGGAAAAACTGAGGTGCTTCAACCAAAACTATTTGAAAGGCTTTAAAGCTTGGACTTTTCTGGTCTGCTGCAGTCATAGGTATGTCTGAAGTGGCAGTTGGACTTCTTTTTGCTATCAGAATTCAGAACTAGAGAGCAGCTTTTGTCTACTAGGCTAGACAAGAAGTGAAAACAGCCCAAAGCTTTGTGGTACTTGCCAGGGAAGTAAAGAGCTTCAGAAGTTCCAACCTAAACCAATGCTTTTTATGGCCATGGCTCATTCTGAACACCAACGCTGTGCCAACTTTCACCTCCGAGACATCTAAAGATGTGGAAATAATAATTTCCAGGGTCAGCTGAAACTGGAGCAGGGCAGAGTTAGGTTGGGCATCAGGAAAGAGTTCTGCACAGTGAGGGTGGGGAGAGACTGGCACAGGTTGCCCAGGGAGGTGGTGGAGGTCCCATCCCTGGCGACATTGAAGGTCAGCCTGGATGTGTCCCTGTGCAGCCTGCTCTAGTGGGAGGTGTCCCTGATGCCTGCACGAGTTAGCCAAAATGAGCTCTGAGGGTCCCTGCTGAGCCAATGCAGTCTGTGACTGTGAATATTTGAAGATGAATGCAAGCTGCTGGTCTGTGGCAGGGTGGTTTTCAGATATCAATGTTCTGTAACTACTTTCTGAGTTCATTCTGTTGATGAAAGTGTTGGGATCATTGTCTTAGTCTTTCCAAAGCCACCGAGATTGGTTTTTATTTCGTTTATGTACTCACTGGGGACAGAGAATACAAAAATGGGAGTAAAGGAGAAGGAAACAAATGCAGCAAGACAAATTCTACTCTCCCCAGAGCTCTGGGCACACAGGATCCATATGGATGATCCACCCTCTGGGCTCAGACAGGTTACTTTGCATTCCTTTTCCACAGCCTCATTCCTGAGCACAGCAGTCAGCAGCAAAATCTGCTCTGTCATGGGTTTTGAATATAATGAAAAACCCTTTGTGGGTGCACTCTGGATTTGCTTTCCACAGTCACCTCATGTGGACTTACAGCCACTTCTGCTGGGTGCTGAGGTAGCCTTCTGCCCTCCCTGCTCAGCACAGCACCCCTGGGGGACTCCAGCGCAGCACCCCGAGAGGCTGCAGCA
>VWYK01091176.1:0-13208 GCA_013399775.1 Semnornis frantzii | reverse complement strand
CACAGCTTCCACGAGGCAAAGATTCGTGGAGCGGCACTGCTTTGCCAGCACAGGGAAACGCCAATCTGCTGCTGTGCTGCCCAGCTCAGGTTGTGAGCAGTAAGTCAGGACACGGTGTGGGTCTGGGCACCATTGGCAGCTCTCTCTCAAATGGACCTAAGGACTTGCCAAACTTGCAGACTTGCACANTGCCAAACTTGCAGACTTGCATAGAAGAGCGCAGAAGCAGGGCACCGTCCAAAAGCTGGGATGGTGCAAAAATGGCAGCCATGCAAAAGTGGGAGCTGAAGCGGGAACTCCAAAAGCAGGAACTCTGTAAGGGCAGGGAGCTCTGTAAAGGTGGATGGGGGGGCTCTGTAAAGGTAGGGAGGAGGAGGGCACTGTAAAGGTAGGGAGGAGGGGGCCTCTGCGCTTTTTTCCTCATTCTGTTGATGATTTTCCTAGACAATGTGCCCACTTACCATACATATTGGGCATGAAGAATCCAGCCAATTGCCAGCCAATTCCAGCACAGGCTTGCCCATGAGTCAGCACACCTGTGGAAAGGGCACCTTTGCTGTTCCTCCTTCAAGCCCACAAGTTTTTTGTGCCGCCTTCTTCCCCCATTCAAACCCCTGAGACAGAGTGGGGGGGAAGAAGGGATTTGGAATGCCCTACAACACCTGCTCTAAATGAACTTGCTTGTGTGATTCTATAACTAAGTAATCAGACCTACTTAATTTGCATTTTAATTAAATGTGTTCAAGGGAGACATTTTATGGAAAAACAATACTGAGAAGGAGATATACTGTGTTAGTAAGCCGGAGATGTATGTCAAACTATACTAACTCCAATATACCTGACAGCAAAGAACAATTAACAGCATCAAGACTCAAGGGTTTGGGTACTGCTACACTACGTATTCAAGATATACATATGTTATTATAGCTGAAAGTGAACAGGACTTAAAAGGAAGATAAAGGGTTCAAATTTGGAAAGCTGAAATAAATTAGAAATAGTTAGGAAGACTTATGTGTAAAAGGAAATTGAAAGAAACTATAGTAGAGAAAAAGAAAGAGCTAATTACATGTAATTACTCTGAAAGAAGGGTTTTCCAGAGGGCTGATGGAAGAAAGACAAAAAAGAACACGTTTCCAAAGATAGTTTGTATCAGCAAAAATTAAGTATGAAAAGCAGAAAAGGTAGGCTCAACATGGAAAGTAAGCAGAGGTTTTTTAAGTTAGTGACAAAGAAGTCACCAGGAGTCTTAAGAAAGAAACTTTTAGTGGATTCAAGGGAATTAGAGAAAGAAAAAAAAGAAAAATCAATAGTGGCTAGCTAGCACCTGCTCTATTTATAGCCTTTAAAGCTGGGATTATTATACATATATTTTTAGTGAAGTTTATGGATTTTTTTTTCCTCCTTCCAAAGATGTGTTTTGCTGACAGATCAGGGATCTATTTAAATAAACTGAATAATATATTATACAACACTCTAATAAAAGATGTTTTGCTATATCTAAAATAGAGTAAATCCCTAAAGGACCATACCTTTTTCTTTGATATGCCTTTTACTGCTGTCTTTTCTAACCTATATCTTTATATACAATTGTGCACATCAGTGTTACATTGCAGATGCCTCAATTATATTTTTATAAACATTTTGGTAAAGGTTAATAAACTTTTTATTTCTATTGTCATTGAAGTGTTCACGGTTTGTAATATTTTCAACATGCATTTGAAGTACCTAACAAAAAACATTCCACTCACTTCTCTTGGAACAGATTCCCATATAGGTTCCAGGGGAAAAAAATGAGCAACTTTTCAATAGATCCTTTGCCCTTGCTTGCAGGACATGCTATTTAAATTTCTGGTTTGTTTGCACTGTCACAGCTACCAACATAGTTTATTCTAGATTTGCAAGATACAAATAGGATGAAAATAAAGGAAATGGGGTTTGAGAGCAACAAGATCCTGTGGGTGGAGCACTCAGTGGAATGCTTAGATAATTGTGTTGTGTACTCCAGTTCTGCTCTTGGTCCCTTACTTGACTCTGACATGTAGGATCTGTGCACATAAAACCAGCACTGTGATTTAAGACTGCAGTTTTTAAAATCCTCTCTTAACATGACAAACCTCAAGTATTCAGTCAGAAAAATAAAATATTCCCATGGTAACTAAAGTTCTACTTTTAAAGATGTCCAAGCATTTTTTTTTTTTTTTTCCCCCTAGGCCTTCAGTGAGATTTTCTTTCATAGCCCCTTTGGGAAACTAAGTATAGTAGCCGTGGTTCAATTATTCCCACTATAAACACACACTCAAGGTATGTACAAACCACATGGGAACTGATCACATTAGCTCAGAAATATAACCAAAGGGCAAAGAGGTAATATTTCAAAAATCTAGCAGAATCTCAGAACAGCTGAGGTTGGCATGGACCTCTGGAGGTCATCTGGTCCAACCCTTCCAGCTCAAACAGCATCACCAAGAGCAGGCTGGACAAAGTTGCCCAATGGCTGAAGTATATGGTACAAATGTCCCAATTCAGACTACTTGAAGGGACACAAACTTGAAAATCGTACTGCACAGGAAAATAATTCACTACCAACCAACACAGAAAAGATTATTTGAACCAAAACCCCAGGCCAAATGCGTGGAGGTATAAGAGGCAGCAGGCACGGACACGCCTTGTAATGGCAAAGGGCAAAAGGCGTCTGTGCGCCCTGCTGATCTCCCTTTTATCCAATACAGCCTGAGACCAATGGGCCTTTGGACACAGGATAGTCAATCAAATGGCAGTTACTGAAGATTTGCCCATATTGGATGAAGCCGTAGTCTTGCTTTACCCTTCTTTGGGCAGAACACAGTCTTGCACAAGGCAACCCTGTGCACCTTGCTTACCGCAGGGTCTGGGCAGGCCACAGAGCCCAGACTTAGTGGCTCCAGGCCCTTTGTCCCTTTTCCTGCGGTTGCTTTCCCCAAAACAGCAGGAGGGAGAGCAGATAAAGATACCTGGGCAAGCCAGGAAAGGTATAAGCCCTATTTGGCCTGCCTAGGCCTACCATGACAGCCTTAAGCAGCAAGATACTTGGAATTAAATTCTAAATGTTTGCCTAGATCATCTAATGAATTGCTTACACCATTTCAAGCACAAGTCTTTTATTCCCTTAGATATGTTTTATTTCCTTAGACTGAGATTACCTGAGGCTGTGAGTTTTTCTGATGTGAATACTTTTACAGTAGCCAAAGAAGTATCGAGTCTGGCTTGGTCTCTAAATGTTAAACTAGTCTGTGGGACTGCATCTATTCCTTGTATAAACTCCAACCTTATAGCTCTGCAACAAAGGAAATGTTGGCTTCTAAAAGCTAAATTAACCCAAGAGAGGTTACCAAACAATGAATACAATACCTGCATTTTCTACTGCCTGAATGCAAATCTTACTTATGCTTTTTAGACTTTATTCTTGTACACTCAGATTTTGAGTATGCCAACTAATGTTATGCTTCCTCCATTTTCTCTGATTGTTTTAGCAGCTTTTATTATACTTTAGTCTTAATATTTTTGTGTTGCTGAGTCTGTTTCAATGTATGACAAACAACTTGATGAGGCCTTGTTTTCAAGGCTAGTCTCTCTGAGTGGAATTACCACTGCCTGCCTGCTAATATGAATAAACATGCACATCCCATCCTAAAGCAAGAAAAACAGTCCTGATGCTGAAAATTTTGCTCATTTCTATTAGTTATATATTCAGGCTTATTATCTGGAAGCTAACTTCTTGCATATGTATGAACAGTCATCCACTTGCACGCAGTTATTCTTGGTGCTGTCTTTTAGCACTTGTGAGTAGGAATTTCAGACCTTATTCACCACTTTTACTCTTCATTGATTGGTCCCTGATTCCTCTGTAGGAGGCTTCAACTGACATAGATACTGAGGAAAGTAGGCCTGGTGCAGAGGAAAGGGAGGTATCATCCTGCTCAGCAACTCCAAGTAGTGCCACTACTAGCACGATTGTATGCGATTTTGGGGTAAGATATAGATAGGATCTCCTCCAGCTTCTCACCTCAGTCACCTTCAGAAAATGAATACAGGGCTTTCAGTTACCACAAGTGCAACTCCCTCCTCCTCTTTGTTTGTTTTTTCTCCAGTTCTGTGACGGTCACCTTAAAGGTGCAACGCAAGTCTTATAGATCTGAGTACAAATTCGAGGCTTACTGAAATGCTACTGTGCTTTTAGAAACAGCTTTCAGTTTGCTTTTAACAAAGGTGACAGAATATTTCATGAAAAATTCATTATCCACAAGGATGGTTTTAATGTTAGAAAGACTAAGACATATAACAGTGCCTTATCAACTAATCCCCATTTGATTTAGTGCAAGTGCTGAACTTAAAATAACTGAAGTATTGTAACCAATGCCTCCATGCTCTTTTGTACCATTTTCCTTAGTGACACTGCAGAAGCTGTTGATTTATATTTGAATATGTCTCTCTGTTCTGGTGCCTCTTCAGAATTTCATACTTAATGTAGAAATGCAACTTGTCTACATAAGGTCAGTGTTGGTGTTAATAATAGTCAGTCACTCTACACTGCCTTTCCTGTTCCACCTATTGGAAGCCACTAGCAGAGATGAAGAAAGTCAGATGGTTCCTCACTAGGGACTTCATTTTATGAGAAGTGCAGAATGCAGAAAAAAGGTGGGGAAGAGGAAGATCAAGTGCAAAAAGCATTTTTGTGAGCCTGCAGTAGGGGGATGCTGTGGTAGCCTGTAGCTTGTCTGTGGTCAACACAGCAAGGATGATATGCAGTCCAAGGAATTTAAATGCTGGTCCAAATAGAGTTGTGCCATGCTGAACCCTTAGTAGGATTGTCCCTAGGAATGGATTGGCAGTAGATGTAGTTACTATTCATATCTGCTTGCTTGTAAGTTATTTTGGGTTATCAGGATCATAATATATTGCAGACTAAACATTTAAATGTTTAAACATTTAAACATTCTGACACATAGAATTCAGTAATGATGCAAATATGAGGTATAGAAATCAGCAGAAATAACAAAGTACTCCAGCTAGGTACAGAGAAATAAATGAAGTAAGACACCTAGGAAGGTTAGGAAGTAGGCTGTGATTTTCATGATATATTCTAACTTTAAAAATAATCAAGAACATTTCTGGAGAAGCATTACTTTAACACAACATTAAGCAGTGTAGTGTGATACACATATGAAAATGGAAAGGAGAGAAGAACTTATGAGACTGGTGCTATACAAGCACTCTATTCCTGTAAGGATCATCCAGAAGCTGGCAGATCATGCTGGGTTTGTCCAGATGCACTAAGGACTAAGGGTCTGCTCTCATCGGATCCCATATGGAGTACTGTGTACAGTTCTGGAGCCCCCAGCGCAGGAAGGACATTGAACTGTTGGAGAGGGTCCAGAGGAGGCCACAAAGATGATCAGAGAGCTGCAGCAGCTCTGTTATGAGGACAGGGTACAAGAGTTTGGGCTCTGCAGCCTGGAGAAGAGAAGGCTTCCACGAGACCTTAGAGTAGCTTTCCAGTATCTGAAGGGGGCTACAGGAAGGCTGGGGAGGGATTATTGACAAGGTCTTGCAATGCCAGGACAAGGGGCAATGGATTTAAACTGGCAGAGGGGAGGTTTAAACTGAATGTTAGGAGGAAGTTCTTTGCAGTGAGGGTAGTGAGACACTGACACAGGTTGCCCAGGGCGGTTGTGGCTGCTCCCTGCCTGGAGGTGTTCAAGGCCAGGCTGGAGGAGGCCTTGAGTGACCTGTACTAGTGGGAGGTGTCCCTGCCTATGGCAGGGTTTTGGAACTGGATGATCTTTGAGGTCCCTTCCAACCTAAACCATTCTATGATTCTATGACTTGTGTCAAAGTTGCCCATGTAATGACAGATTTCCATTGAAGTAGGAAAGTTACAGCAAAATAATATGCAAATAATATGCAAAAACAACTATTAATTGCTCAAAGCTACTTCTTAAATAACTGAGCTACTTTCTCAGCCTGCCCACAATGGGCAATTTTTGCAACTTCTATCAGAAGGGAAAACATTTAAGAGCTGCTTCTCCCCTTCTTCACCATAGTTTGGAGCAATGCTGAGGATTTGACTGAAAACCACAGCAAAGAAAAGAGTTTCAGTTGTAGTTTTAAAATTGCTTCCTCCACACTAAAGTTTTAGGTAGATGTCAAAAATGTAATAAATTAGAAGTAATTAAATTACACTGTGCATGATATATTGGGAGGCAGTAATCCATATTACTGAATACTCATGGAGAAGGTTGGTGGGTTTGTTGGGTTTGGGTTTTTTTTCCATCATTGGAGGCTACAGATGAGATCTTATATAGGTGAAAACAGGGAGATCTTTGTTAGGTAGTATTATAGAACTGTACTTTAATCTCATTCTAAGAAAAATAATTAATCCAATGAGCTATATGCAAAGAGTAATGAAAGATGACCTTAAATAAAGAGGTCAGAGGAAAACCTGAGTGATGCAACCAGATGAATGCCTCTTACTAACTTTCCATATTTTAAAGAAACTAAATAATGACAAAGTAAGTATAGAAATCCTTTGAAAACATCAGAGAAATAGGAAGTTCATTTCATGAGCAGGAAATTAAGAATTTTGAAAGAGAACACAGAGAAATTCCTCTATCATGAATGCTCTGTCAATCTGCATTCCATTTTCTTAATAGTCATGTCTCAGATAGAAAATCCTGTAACACTGTGTTACATATATACTGTATCTTAAATACAAGGCCTGCAAGGATGTGATGTGCTTGTAATGTGACATTACAAACTAGTGCAGAAAAACAACTGAAAGAATGAGAGAGTCTTCACGAAGTAGGCTGTGAGATGTTATTTATCCTCAGATAAATAGTGCTGAGAAGCTGTAAATTATAGAGGTGGGTCAAAAATCATAGGTATTGCATCTGCATACACATTATGCACCTGAATAAGAGGTGCTTAATATGAATTCTTAAGACAAACAACTTTGGACAACACTTTTCACACTAAAAGACATTCAGAATAATCACCAATGCTATTTAATGGCAGCAGCAAGTGATGCTGCAGGCATTCCAATTTTCCCAGCTGAATTGATATAGATTTAAAAAATAATCAAGTAGCATATTTCACAAAAGAACAACTAAACCATTAGCCCTGTCTGCAAAATCACTTGCAAGGAAGCAACACTTTGCTTTGCTAATGCCCTAGTCCTATATTTATTCTTAATGGCACAATAAACTGTCAATTGAGATTAAGTTCTTTGGAAAGGTCTTTTCAGTGAATTAAGCTTCTTCATAAAAGTGATTACTTTTTCTAATTCCCTGCTGGGCTATTAAAATATAATCCAGTACCAACCAGAGAAAAAGTAGAGTCTATGTCACTTCAATTGATGTTTGAACTAAGCCCCTAACTGAAACCAAAGCTATGGTCTTGGCAAAACAATATGTAAGTAAGAACAGGGCAGAATACGTTTCAGAGAAAGAAGTAGAACTAAGAATTTAATAACTGTTGTGCACAAAGAAAAATATTTCATTGTTTAGTTTTAATTAGTTTCCACTTAAATTGCTATATTGTCAAAAGCAAAGACAAAGAAGGAAAAGGAAGAGCAGCAGCTTTTACTTGCAATCGTTCAGATAGCTGAAGGCTTATCTACTAACCCACCTAAGAGAAAAGCAGCTGAAAGCAAGTCACATAATAGCAAGCCCTTCCTGAAATTTATGGTGTCTAAAAGACATAATGTCTGGGCAAAGAGTTCCCTGAATTTACAGGTCTATCTCCATGTGCAAATCTGGTGTCCTGTAAGCACAGCTGAAAGATTTTTTTTTTTTAATTATTTTAATTTTTTTTCTATTTATTTTTATTTTTTTCCCTGTGGAAGTGGCAGATTTGGACTGCAGATCAAATAACCAAGTGGTTTCATGTGAGAAAATATATCCTGAGACGAGCACACTGGACACTGATTAATACTGAAAACCACTGCATAGTTCTGGAATACTTTTTTGTTGTTCTCACACACTGTGAAGTTGACCAAAAGGGTGTAGATCACAGAATCACAAAATGTTAGAGGTTGGAAAGGACTTCCAGAGATCGGTGAGTCCAAGCCCCTTGCCAAAAGCAGGGCCTCCTAGGGTAGTCCTCACAGGAATGCATCCAGGTGGCTTTTCAAAGTCTCCAGAGAAGGAGACTTCACACCCTCTCTGGGCAGTCAGTTCCAGTGCTTTGTCACTCTCGCTGCAAAGAAGTTTCTCCTCGTGTTGAGAGGTTTCAGCCGGGATAGAGTTAATTTTCTGCCTAAGAGCTGGTGCAGTGCTGTTTTGGATTTAGTGTGAGAACAGTATTGATATTTTCAGTTGTGTCAAAGATTTTTTCAGCTTTGCATGCCCTACAGGGAAGAAGGTTGGAGAAACACAAGAAGCTGAGAGCAGACACAGCCAGGACAACTGACCCAAAGTGGCCAAAGGAATATGATGCAATGCCTAGTGGATGAGCTGGAGTCAATTGCTGCTAGGGTACCGGCTGAGCGTCAGTCAGCAGAGGTGGTGAGCAACTGCATTCTGCAGCACTCATCTTTCTTGGGCTTTAGTTCATTCTCTTTTTGTTCTATTACTTTTCATTACAACAACTACTATAATTATTATTATTACTACTACTATTACTATAAACTGTTCTTATTTTAATCCATGAGTTTTGTTTTCACTTCTCCTCCCCATCTCACCAGGATAGGTGGTGGCAGGAGATGTGCATAAGTACCTGGATGGTGCTTTGTCACCAGCTGGGGTTAAACCATGACATAAGCAGAGCACACAGGCTTAACTAGACTTCTAATGCAGTATTTGCAATGAAGTGACTGCTAAACAGCTCAGAATTCAAGCAATAAAATTGCTTTGGGGAAGTGAACATAAAGTAACATGTATTGTATATTAGATGACTCTGCCACAGGACATTCCATAATCAGCTTCCCTGCTGCCTCGTTATCTCTTGACAGCTATGCCAAAATAATCTCTGTCTTGCAAAATGAATACTCAGCCTTGAAAAAAAAAAAAAATGAAAATCTGTTTTTTATTGTTCATCAATTAACAGTAAAAACTGGTTTGTAACTATGGGAAATTACATCTACCTTAAATAATGTCATTTCAAACACTGTTTATAAATGTGCATATCTATATCAGAACTGTTATGCCTGCATGCAGAATATACACAGTACCAACAGAAACATCCAACCACTTTTAAGACACCAACAGAAAGTTCTCTTACTTCACTACATGTACACCCTAAAGTAACACTCTCTGCATTGCTATTAGTCAACATCTTTCTGATACCAGTTAGTGTATCTTATCCTTTTATTAATGCTTCTGAGCAGGGAGATTCTTAGTGAAGGATTCTTCTAGTATTTGTGTGTGTATGTATCTCTCTCTCTCTCTCTCTATATATATATATATATATACACATATCTTAGATGGGTTTCATTCCACTTTTGTGTGTTTCACTCCTAAAAACTATTTTGCTTTTAATGTATATACAAAGACACCCAATTAAACTGCTGTTGCTTGTGAAATTATGTTACTTAAAGGCATAAAGATCATTGCACGCTGCACAAGAACCTCTGTTCAAAATGTTATGAATGTTATCTACTTGTCTTTACAAGTCTCAGAAGATGTCCTTCTCTTTTTTCAAAGTTCATCCAAAAATTGAAATTAAAAAAAAAAAAAAACAACTTAAAATTACCATTGCATGCCAGGTTGAAGGGAAAGCTCATGAATGCATAATGACATTATTCAATCAAAATAATGTATAGGCATGTAGAATTAATGTAAGAAGATTCTATTCTTGGGAAAAAAAAACCACATTCAGGATCAAAAGCAGAGCTGAAATTATTTAGTTTGATAAGCAACCTTTCTTCAGACAGATATGCTCTTTTTAAAAGATCATTTAAAAAGTGAAACGTGTCATCAGCTGACTGGTTCAGGATTTAGTGAAAAAGATCTCACTCTTTCTAATGTTGATTTATCTCAAAGTATTGTATACTTACAGTAAATTCTGGATCTGGCACAGGAATTGGAGAAAACATTCCTCAAATGTTTGTTTGTTTGGGTTTTGGTTTGGTTTTGTTTTGGTTTTTTTGTTTGTTTGGTTGGTTTTTTTTTACATCAGGACAGTTCTTTTTAAATCAATGATGTTATTCAGCCTCTATGGTATCACTAATATTATAATTATTATATTAGTTTATATTATTATATTAGTTTTAAAAACTTATAGCAGGACAACAGCACTTTTGCCAGTTCAGCTTTTACGAGTAATGTGTTTTTGCAGCTACACCTGTAATTCTCTGACCTGAGAGATCTCAGTAGGGCCCTAAGGCTTGGGTTTCTATCTGAAAGACCAAGTCTGTAAGAGATATATACATTTTTTTTTTACTTCACAATGCCTGCTGAGGCCAACCACCTTTAGGACTGCAACAGGACCCTTGTAGGACCATCTCTGGTTGCCTCTTCCTTGGGTAAACCTCAAGAGCAGCAGGCATAGATGAAGTGTCATGGTCAGATGCAAAGAGTTTGGATTTTATGTGATATGGTCTAAACCATGAGACTCTCACAAGGCTGTGAGATGTACCTGCTCTAATGTCTCCATCAATGGAAAAAATTTTCCAGGAGACAAATATTTTGTGTAGGTAAAAATTTATCCTTAGAGTCTTGTCATGAGCTTGCTCCTACATAGCAGTATAGCAACAACAGGATGCAACAGATCCTTGTGGAGCTTCATCATTTAGGAGACAAGGCTTGTTTGAATTATTAAAAGAAAAAGTGTAATTACATTTAATAATCACTATATAAAAAATAAAAGGAAACAAAAAGAAAATGTATTACCATAAAATGTAAGCCAGGTTGCTAAAAATAAACTGTATGCTGCAGAAAACTATCAATTGTGTTATTTTATCCAGTACTTGATTTACCAGTGTGTTCTGATTTAACATGGCCATTTGGACGTGAGCACTTGGCTAGGCTATTGTTTATCAACTGTGGCTCTGCATATCTTCTATTCATTTATAACTGTGGAACATCAGAAGGAGAACAGTTTAATCATTTAACAGATTTGAACTGGGCAACACATGGTTTTGAGCACTGTCCATGTTTCCTTTAACCTGCAGGTTAAAACACCTGAAATGCATTTATATAGGAAGTATAACACTAAATCACAAAATTACAGAATTAACCAGTTAGAAAAGACAACTAGGATCATCAAGCCCAACCTATCACCTAACCCTTCTAATTAACTAAACCATGGCACTGTCTCATCCAGCCTCCTTTTAAACACCTCCAGGGATGGTGACTCCACCACCTGCCCAGGCAGCCCATTCCTATGGGCAATCATTCTTTCCATGTAGAACTTCCTAATGTCCACCCTAAACCTGCCCTGGCACAGTTTGAGGCTGTCTCCTCTTGTTCTATCACTGGGTACCTGGGAGAAGAGACCAACCTCAGCCTGGCTACAACCTCCATTCAGGTAGTTGTAGACAGCAATGAAGCCTGCCCTGAGCCTCCTCTTCTGCAGGCTGCACACCCCCAGCTCCCTCAGCCTCTCCTCACAGGGCTGTGCTCCAGCCTCCTCAACAGCCTTGGTGCCCTTCTCTAGACCCATTCAAGCACCTAAATAACGGTCCCTGTACCATATTTTCATCACTGAACCACTCTGTTTTCTTCAACAAGTCATTTTACTTTTTATAATCTCTGCATTTTTGAGGGGTCTTAGGAAACTGAACCACTATGAAGTTAAAGTCAACTAAAGCAGGGGAAGGGCAGTGTAGAAGTGAGAGGGCAGCATAGAAGTGAAAACAACATGCAGCAGAAAAGGCTGCTGCTAAACTCAGTCTTTGCAAAGAAGGCCTATTTGCAAATAAATTTGGTGGAAATGTTATTCATATATGCTTAGTGTTATGTCTAATCATCAGAGGAGAGCAATCCAAATCTGTATTGTACACCCACTGAATGGCACACAATTTATGTTATTATACCACTAGCAACACTTTTGCAGTTTACACAGCTGAAAACAGCTTTGTCTGCATCTTGGATGTAACAGGGACTACCTCAGCTCAGCAGTTTTCCATTCAAGCTCTAATCAAAACAATACACTGAGCATTCACATGGGGCCTCAGATAAGCCTTTTGCTAGAAGCTGACTCAGAATCTCCCCATTCATCCAAGCATTTCTGGAAAATTGACTTCAACTCAATGCACACGTTTTTGCCATTCAGGAAGAAAGTTTGCTCTGTGTTGTGGGTTTAAGATTGGGTGCCTTAACCACAGAGAAATGTCCTCCAGAAGTACCAGAGAGTACAATAGGATAGACAGGGGAAAATGTAGTCATCTGTTATTTCATTCCCATCACATTGTAGCCCTATCTAAACAGACATTTCTGTCTCTTCTGCCCCTTTTGTTCCCTCTCCCTGCTCTCAGCTGGACCTTGTCTCTTGTGGGGGAGGTTTGTGACCTGTCTCAGCCTTGGCAGAGCTAATTTCTTCTGCATAATTTGGGCCTGGGCACGGAGGGTAGGGAGGTATGGGGGGCGGCAAACATTGAGACCTGGGCTTGAGGCCTGGTGGGGGAAGGTTTTGAATGATGGTGGTCTAGTGAGATTTTGGAAAGCCCAGGATGGAGAGAGTTGGGCTGAGGTTGAACATGAATTTTGTATGGTTTTGTGCTGTTGTATAGAGTTGTGAACAGTACTTCCATTTAAACTTCCAATTCTTCCCAATCCTGTGTGGAGCATTTTCTTACACTCCTTTGGGAAGGTGTAAAAAAGTTTCTGGCACCTCTCAAAACTGCAACACTCTGAAGGTGAACTTGCTGTAAGAGTGCAAACTTTTGTTTAAATTGATAAATGAAGCATAAAAAGCACAGAGAGAGCAGAGGGAAGTTGTATTTCTGTGAGGAGAAGTCTATTTGACTGACGTTATCAAAGCATGTTTTGTAATGATTCAAATACAGCCTGGTCTAGTTGAGGATGTCCCTGTCAACTGCAGGGGGGGTTGGACTGGATCACCTTCAGAGGTCCTGTGCTGGTTTGAGGCTAATTGGAATATTTTTATGAAAAAAATTAGATTATAGGCTGTGAAAAGAAAACACTGCTGATGTCTGCTTCACTCAAGCTTGTTGAGGTGTATAAAAACAACACAAATATAGATGAGACTGAGAGTCTCTCTCTCTCTCTGGG
>VWYK01091171.1:0-26352 GCA_013399775.1 Semnornis frantzii | reverse complement strand
CTCCCAAACCATCACAGTATGGAAAAAAAAATATCCTGCTATCTGAACTTGAATTAGTTATAAGGGCAAATAAGTAATCGGTATTTCCATAATAATGAGAACTTGTAAGAGCTATTGGCGACCCAGAGATATAAATATAAATGTTTATAATAGAACCAAATCAATAAGCAGCCTCCTGGTTTCCTAGCAAGCTTTGGCTTTTATTTCAATGCTGCAAACTTTATACTGTGCAAGTCGCTATACGTTTGCATATTATGATACATGCAATGTAGCTCAGCATCTTTGAAGCCCATTCCACTCTCCACATACCCTGTTTTTTAATTCTCATTTTTAGCAGCCACTTAGTATTCACTGTACAAGTCCTTGACCTGTTAAGCCTGAGCAGGTAGGTACACAGATGCAAGCATGGCTATAGGACAAAGCTTTGTTGCCTCAACAGCTCCAACTACGACACTCAGAACCTGCAGAATGAGCATCTGAGTAGAAAGATGCATTAAATTTGGAATCCCTATGAATCTCTTGGCTCTCACTGAACCAGTGTAAAACATGACTTGGACAGGTTGGAGGACTACAGTCATCTTCACACTCACAGCCTCTCAGCTGCATGGCAGTCTTCAGGAACAAGCAAGAGAGTGAGCTCATACACAAAGCCTTCTAACAAACATGGAATAACTCTGTGACCATCATCTGATTGAAGTTTGCACTTGTAAGGGTGTAGATTACTCACAGAAGAAATGATTGCAAGTTTACTTGAGTTACTGGCAATTTCCACTTATTTATCTTACAATGTATGGGGTCAAATATTAAAAATCTCCAATTTTCAACTCAGAGAGGTACCTGGGAATACAAAATCAGTAGTGCCACTCAGTTGCCTTTTTAGACCAAGCACTGACAGACCATTTTTGTGATGAAAGGGATTTAAGATGGGGGCAGACATTTGCTGACAATAAATCTCTCCTTTCTTCTTCTGTGTCCTAACTTTCTTCTTGAAAAGTATTCACAAAAAGAAGCAAGGAAACACTGTTTTTATAAATCAGGATGGATCATTAAAAAGCAGAGAATGTGAAACTCCCCTACTCCTGCTCTCAACAGTGTGTGTGATATTGTCCTGCAGATATAGCTAATCAGCTGTGCCTGCAAGTAGGAATCAGTTCAGCAATTTAAGAACATCATCATTTAAGTCCTTGCAAACTCTTTCTGATTAATGTAATATTTGCTAATTGTTTTGAGTCACTCAATTAGGATAATCTCAATAGCAGAAATTAAATAGTAAATGTTTTAGGGATCTGATCAATTGCAATTTGTAGCTCAGTGTATTTATTTGTTATTTGTACAGTCTCCTAGGCCATGGATGAGTGAAAGGCCACTGTGGACAATGGTGCAGGAAAGAGGTAGCACACTGCAGAACAGTTTGAATTTAGACATTTTACCACCTTCTAGAGGGACTAAATTTAACCTAACTTCCTGAAACCAAACCAAACCAACCCAACCCAACCCAACCAACAAACACAAAAACAAACCCAACAACAAATGCACCTATATTAAAATATACATATAAATCTCAGTCAAATCATAACTGGAACACAAATCTGATTCTCGGACAAAACAAAAGAGAAAAAAGACAGCTCTTAAAATAGTCAACAGAAAAACCTCCAGTATTCTTTTTCTATTAATGGTGCATATTTACATTATACCTACAACTTGTAGGAGATGACAGATACTAGAAATACATTTTAAAGCTACATCATGTTTAACGGGTTTTTTTTTTAAATCTCAAGTTGTTTAAGCAAGTAATTCTATTTACTATTACTTCATAAAATAATTGTGGCTTAAAAGAAGTTTGCTTTGCTTTGTATGTCATACAAAGCAGCAGCCACTAGCTCATATCTCTGGCAAAGTAAATGTGGCATCGGCAAAGAGATTCCCAGTTTGACCCTGGGACAGTGTAAAGAATCCAAAAAGAATCCAAAGGGTGACGATATCTTGGACATTGTGTAAATTACACAAAACACATAAGTAAATCTAAGCCAGACGACAAGCTACCTTCCCATCAATGGCACTTCATGCTGCAATGAGGACATGGAAAACTTGGTCTCTGCCTCCAAGAAAAATGCTAGGTTTCTAGCTTCTTGGTCAACTGTAAATACTTCTTTTGCAGCCTCAAGCAGCATTCCCTTGAACTATTTCCATTACTGATCAAGTATATGAGATGCCTCTATCAACTGATACAGTCATTATATTTATTCTACTTAGTGCCTCACATCAAACCCTCATAGAACCAGAGAAAGATAAGGAAAGAAAAGGGATGTTATTGACAGGGAACACAGGATTAACTAAGAGCAGCTTGAACACACACACACACACACACACACACAGAGCAGTGTTGGCTGTATTAGCCTTCATGTAAATAAAAAGAGGAGGTTCTTTTGGAAAAGTAATTGGAACAATTCTCCAATAAGGCTTCAACATACACAGGAAAAAAAAATTAGTCACTTCCTTATAATAATTACAGTAATATATATACTATTCAATTTCCAAGAGGGAAGTGGAAATACTTTGACTCTCTCTTGATAAAGCATTACAGAAATAACACCTTGCAATCAAACAGAAAGATTTTTCCCAACTGTACAAAGAAACAACTTGAGCGACCATTATAATGAAGATTGCTTATTGTTATTTGCTTCTGTTCAATGAAATCTGTAGGTAATGTAGTTGTTAATGCTCAGGAGATACTTTTTGCTATTCTGGTTTGCAGCACTGCATTGCAATACTGAGGAAAGCACAAAAAAAATCAGGATACACCAGGCAAACATACTTAGGCGCAGAACCCTTACAAACTATGTAGTGCAGGCACACATTAAGGACATTTACTTTTAAGAGTAATAAAAACTGTCTTATAAAACAGCAGTGCAAATAAACCAAATGACTACCAGTGGCATTAGAAATGGTCTACCCTTTGTACTTAGTACCACTTTTTACAGCTTTGATTAGGAACAGTGATGCAGGACAAAGCCCTAAGATTTTAATATCCCTTGAACTGGTCAAAGAGAAGAACAGAGACGGTCCAGTAGACTAAAGCAAGCTGTAGATATACATGTAGTCTATACATGTAGGGGCAGGAAAGCAGGACAATTTTTTATCACGCTTCAAATCCATTATGCTACTGTTCTGTCCACTAAGTGATCACTGAAACAAGTTGTGAACATTTAGGTTGTTAAACCTTCTCCTACAGGACAGACCAACCACTCCCATGGAGGCAGAGCTGGCCTGAAGATAACCTCTTCTCTCCTGCCAAGAGGTTGATCTGGGTCTCAGTGCCCAGTATAATCTCCAAATCAACATGGTGATGTAGTAAGTGATAACTGTTTAGTTCTAATGTTTTCTAGTGACAGAATCCTTTCTGGAGCTGTGCTGGTGACTTTAGTCCATGTGCTGGGCCATGAGCAGGATGGACAGCTTGTGCTCTCTGCCTGTGTGCAGGCATGGCCCAGATGGAGCTGGCAGAGGCTGTGGCTGCCATGGTTACTTCACAGCACTGTGACAGCAGTGTTGGCTGTGGCAAGGATCACTACTATAGCTATAACAAGGATCCCTGCAGCAGTGACAAATATCACTGTGCTGTCCTGCACAGGGATACTGTCAGAATCCAGTGGAGCTCAGCAACAATTACTCCATAATCTCTAAGACAGATATATTTATGCAGAAGAAGCTTTTCTAGTAAATCTAGACATTTCAGAGGATCGGGTACGTCCCTCTGAGGTCTTGTGGCCAACACTCCTTAAGCTGGGTTACAGCCCCATCATGCTTGGACTGCCAAGGCAAATGCACAGCAACACATCGACAAAAATATGAATGAGGTCAGAGTAACATGCAAGGAAGAAAAGAAGGACAGCAAGATTTTTTACATTTTTTTTTTTTTTAAATTTTAGGAGGATTTCTATCCATCAGTTCAAGACATCTCCAGGGCTATTGCCACTGACCAAGCTCAGCAGCAGACACCAGGAGTTCTCCTAGCGCTTCAACTTTAAGGAATTTTAGTGTCCTTTAGGACAGTCACTAGAGAGGTAGGGGCTTCTCAGTCATGGTGAAAACTGTATGATGTATATGGGCAGTGGCTGCTAAGATACATGGCATGCTAACAGAAGGAAGCGTTCCAAGGGAAATGGCTGGATTGGTCCTGGATTGTGTAGGACAGAGTCATCTGCTGCCAATCATGCCATCAATTTGTGGAGAGTGTAACAGTCCCTGGAAACAAAGTCCACTGCAAAGGTTCAGTGACTTTCTATGTATAAATGCCAGGTAAATTTGCATGTTTATACAATGCAGCTAACATCACCTCCTGCTCAACACTATGTCTGCAGCCTTTTTCCATGATGACAGACAGTGGAAAGGAGGGATCTTCCAAGCTAAAGGAAGAGACTAAAAATACGCAGCTAGTATAGTATTGCAGTCCTTCATCAAAGAATGGATTTTTAAGAGAATAAAGATTTTTGATTTTCATTTTGGGGAAAATGCCCAGAACTGCCCAATGACAAGAGCTTTTTTCTTCTCTCCTCCTCTCAATACAATGGTATAACAGGTGAGAATACATCTTGCCTGCGAGAATAAAATTAAACTCATTTATGTTATGCATTGTTATGAAAGGGAACTTTAAAGGAAAGCTTCACTCTTCTATGTTTGGAAACAATATTGCCAATATTGTTTTGAATGCAATGGGATGGAAAAATCTGAGGATAGGACTTTACCTTTTGTAGGTAAGGACACGTGTGTTTTTATCCACAAGAAATGCTTCACTTTGAAATATCTAAATATTTTCCATGAGGTATCAAGCTGATCACTTTGAAAGCCAATGTCTTGGCCCACTTATATGGATATAAAGCTAAACTAGTTAATGATCTTTTGTGGAGAGTCTGTAACAGAAACTGTGCTGGTTTGAGACTAATTGGAATATTTTAATAAACAATCATTATAGGCAGTGAAAAGAAAACAATGATGATGTCTACTTCACTCATAGGCTTGCTGAGATGTATAAGAACAAGGACACAAACATAGATAAGACACTCTCTCAGAGAGTCTTCTGCTCTCTAGCAGTTTTGGTCTTGGCCTCTCTGCTAACCTAATTAACCACTTTCCTTCTAACCTCCCTGCCCAATCCTCCAAACTCACCTTGTGCATAAGCCACGCCCTGGGGTAAGGTATAAGGGTGGGAGAAGGTGGAGGGGTGGTTGGAAGCCCCTCCTGGGGACTCTGATTTCTGGGAGGGGAGTTGTGTTTCTGTATTACCTTTACCTTGTATACTTCTGTAAATATTCCTGTATATTGTGTATATCTCTGCTTGTACATTGTGCTAAGCTGTAAATAGAGCTTCACTCCTTAACTTCCAGCTGGATGAGTCTAGTCTAGGTCATTTTACAAAGTGTGTGTGTGTGTGGGGGGGATGTAACTCCCAAACCATCACAGAAACCATTTTAAAATGTGGCTTCCATATAAACATCTATTTGCAAAGACTTATGGTAAGTGGTTAGTGTTTAAAGTACAAGCAAAAGAAGGCAGTTTGCTCTGCCTTTTTGGTTCGTAGGGAATCAACAAACTTGCAGGAAAACAACAACATGGTTTTCCTGTATTCAATTAGAAATGCATAAAGCAAAACTGAAGTTACCAAACTCAAACATTAATGGTTTCTACTTAATAGTATCAATCTTAACTAGCAAAAATCCACAAAGTAAGTCATATCAGCATCCTAGAATAAAAAGAAAATTCTGTGATGCTGCCAGCAGTATGAAAACAGCCCATCACAGACTGTCAGCAAGCAGACAGAAACCAACATTTTGTCTTCATAGTCAGAAGCATCATTTAGCCCCCCCATGGAAGCAAAGAGAAGACACCTGTATTTTCACCTTAGCACTCAAGGCAGCAGCTATGACCACACAGGCTTTCAGGTGAAGGAAGCACTGAGCTCCAGCCACCTATCTGTTGCCCATGCAAGGTTAACACAGCAAATATTTTACTATTATTACAACTGTTCCTGCTTGTTCCCCTTTTTTTTTGTTTGGAGCTTTGCTGTCAAGCACGTGCTATCATCAGTGTCCACTTGTCATAGAAGCTGTAGGCAAAGAAATTACTGCAAGAAAATGTCTCAACTAAATGCTGCATTCTTAAACAAATAATGGCCCATCCTGCTTCCTTCTTTGACATGTGAATGGGAGATTATATTTTCTGGGGGGAAAAAAAAAATATTCCAGTCTAAACTAACACAGTAATGGTTGTTTCTGTTGATTTCAGTAATCAACCACAACAGAGTCTGTCCTTTGGGTTTTACAGCTTTGCCATGTATGATGAAATCAGACTCTCTCAAGGATAATTACTGCCATCTGGTTCAAGATGCAGCCTTCCACCATAATAAAATTCTCACATTAGGTTGTTTTGTTGGTTTTTTTTAAGAAAACACACAAACCAAATGCATAAAGTATTGTAGGGCAACTATGCTGAGTATTTAAATCACATGGGTATAAATTATAATCCAGTTTCTAATGTGGTGTTTTAGGGGTAGTCACAAATTTGTAGTTCTGGGAGGTAAACTGATTTATAATCTTCATTTTTTTAAATACTGTTGTAGTGCCTGAGTCTCCATTACTATGGCTTGATATACTGGCAGTGAACAAGTGCCTACACAGCATGATACATTTCCTCAGAGTGTTTTTTTTTATAAATGCATTCCTTACTTAGCCTTCTATTCATGGCAATTTGCATGTTGAACACATGAGAAATCTGGATTACTTTAAGGGTGAAGGTGAACCAGATTTTGTTCATTTTTCTGATGAGGTTAAGGGAAGCTTTTCTTCAGCTAAATTTGCTGGACTTGGGGAATAACCTGAACAAAATACATGTTCACACAATACCAAAAGCCTCCTTAGATACCCATGTGGACCCAGAGGGGCTATCACTAGGCTAAGTTCCATGAACTACTCCAGAAAGCCTCAAAAGTTCTCCTCTGAATTTCTGCAGATTTTTCTCTTCCAGTTCCATTAACATCCCATAACATACCGCAAACATTGTTTAGTTAAAAAGCACAGGTTCTTACCTTGTGAATAATGGCTATAGTACTGCAGCATCCATCACTTAGCTCATAAACTGAGAACTGGAATCACTTGGTCATTTATTTAATGAGTTCAAATAATGAAAGTTAAATAACAAAAAAACTCATCAAAACAAATGCATTGGATTAAAGCAGCTTTTTAAGTTTTGCCACAGTTTTCTTCCCTGAGTTATGCTAAAATTTGAAAATATAAAAAGCTTGATAAATTCATGTCTGGCTAGGGGCTAGCATGAAAGACAAAAAATATCTTAAATCAAAGATGCATTCCTTTGCCCCAGTACAAAAACCTACTATTCCAAGTTTTAACATGGTACAGAAATTCAGTCAGTGGCCCTTACTCAGATTAAAATTGTCAAATATAAATTCACAAAAATATATAGAAACTACTTAAGATAACTGATAAAGATTTTTGAAGACCAAATGTGATTCTGGCATTTCGTCCCTAGAAGAGACTCAGAGCCTATCCTGAAAACACTTTCTTAACATACATCACATTTCTTTGTCATGAACCAAACACTTTTTGCTCCAAATCAAAATGAATTGTATCTAAATCTAGACACTGTAGATTAGCCAATGCCATAAAGAGAACTAGAGAATTTTGTGGGAAGGAAGGAATGGGAGGGCAGGGAGGGCAGGATGGATTATAGGATTTTATACATTAACCTAAATATATCTACAACATCTCTGCGTAAGTAATTAAATGCCAGCTTTTGCTTTACTACTGAGTCCTTCCTTCTCTTTAGAAATTGTAGGAGTATAATGTCACATGTAATGGAGTTTTCTTTCCTGCTGAAACCATTGATGAGAATCTTAGGAGAATATCAAAATAAAAATAACAGAATGGACTTCATCAGTAGGCTTTAATAGCTCAACCTTCACTCAGATAAAAAGTTAACAACGCGTTCAGCAACATTCAGGCAACACTGAGGTAGGGAGAGTGGCTGACAGCCTCAGCCCAGGAGGACTTCAATGGATTTAAGGACTGAACAATAGAAATGTGACCTTTAATATGCGAAAATCCAGAATTCTGCAGACATAGTGGAATAATTCCATGCATTGATATAGGCTAGGAAATACCTTACCAATCTATGTACAGTTCTGGAGCCCCCAACACAAGAAAGACATTGAACTGTTGGAGCGAGTCCAGAGGAGGGCCACAAAGATGATCAGAGGGCTGGAGCAGCTCTACTATGAGGACAGGCTACAAGAGTTGGGGCTCTTCAGCCTGGAGAAGAGAAGGCTTGGAGGAGACCTTGTAATAGCCTTTCAGTATCTGAACGGGGCCTACAGGAAGGCTGGGGAGGGATTATTTACAGGGTCTTGTAATGACAGAATGAGGAGTAATGGGTTTAAACTGGCAGAGGGGAGATTTAGACTAGATGTCAGGAGGAAGTTCTTTCCAGTGAGGGTGGTGAGACATTGGAACAGGTTGCCCATGGAAGTTGTTGATGTTGCGTCCCTGAAGGTGTTCAAAGCCAGGCTGGATGAGGCCTTGAGCAACCTGTTCTAGAGGGAGGTGTCCATGCCTATGGTGGAGGGTTAGAACTGGATGATCTTTGAGGACCCTTCCAACATAAACTGTTCTATGATTCTATGATTCCTTTGGAGCAGATCTTAAGAACATGTCTATGATATTACAGCAGACACCAGGTTGCAACAGTGAGGCCTCACTACAAACAAAACTAATTGCACAGTGAAGGACATTAGAAGAACTGTGCCAGCAGACCAAGGGAAGCAAGCGATGAGGTGCCCTGGGGTGCAGAGAAAGGGGAAAACATTCAGCAAAGTGTCTCAAAGGTGCTAACACATGTTCTATGCAGATAGGTTGAAGAAGCTGGGCGTAGTAAGATTTGGTGAAGAGGAAACCACAGGCTCCTAATGGTTTACAACTATTTAAAGGGCAGGTATTTGAACACCATCACACGTAACAAGGAAAACAACCCTACACAGTGGTGTCAGCAGTTAGACAGTTGGAAAAATACTTTCCCTGGCAGTAGGTTGTCAGACAGGTTGAGAGTTTCCATCCTTAGAAAGGCTCATCCAGAGAAACCAATGACTGATCTGGTCCTGTGTTGCAACGGGCTTCTTCCAAGCAGAACTCTGTGGCTGCTGGAGGCCCTTTAAAACAGTGGGTTTGCAATTCCTTAAAATGGAATACATGCATTCACAGAGCCCAGCATCTCAGTACCTCTTCACAGAAAAGTTATTCTTGAAAACAATCATGTGTGCATTTGCCTAAGATGGAAATAATTTACCAGACCTATGGAAATATGTTAATTACTTTGGGTTTTTTTCTTGCTCAATTAAGCAATGTTTCTATCCTTGCACAAAGATACTGATTTTCTGTTAGAGCTACATCGTTACACATTCACTGGCATCCAAAACTGAACATTAAGCACAACTGAGTGAAATATGCAAGAGCATTGAAACTATGGCCAGGAAGCATCATCTTGTAAAACAATGTCATAATTCTCATTGTAATCTCTGTATTTGTTCAGAATGCACTCATGCATTTTCATCGAGCTGTTACACACAAAACAGGAGGCATATCATCTGGGAAATATAGGACACTAAACACCACTTTGTTCAATAAAATTCAAATGTTTTCATCACTGACAAAGTTTCTTTCTTAAAAGGTAGGTTCTTCCTTAAATGTCTAACCAGTATCTCTGTCAGTACTTAAAAGAGACACATATGGTAGCCTTCATCTCTAAAACAGAGCATATGTGCCAGTTACAGACTGGTTTTGTACAGGCTTTATGAGGATGAAAGGGAGAAGCTTGGGGAAAAGCAGTAGAAACTCATCACCAAGCAACCCTAAGACATAATGACTTACTGAAATCCTCCTGACTCAGAGCTGTAGGGAGGCTGGGGAATGTGCGCTTGCCCCAGCACTGCTGATCCACTGGCAACTAGCACCTCTGGTGCCCACTCCCCAGCCCCAAGGGTGCCAGTTGCCTAGCCCTAATGATGCCTTCTGCCTAGTTCCAACAGTGCCCAATGCCCAGCCTGAATGGTGCCCACAGGACAGCCTCACCTTTCTTCCCCACACAGCTCCTCGTGCTTTTTTATGGCAGTGGGAATCACCACAACTTCATCTGCCTGTTTCTAGTTATCAACCTGGCAAAGTAGTAAAAGGTGTTGTTTAAAACCACTAGCAAGCCTGCTGTCAAGTACTAGACTTGACAGGGAAGGGAGTAGGTTATAGTTTAAGTTGCCCAGGACAAAAAGCTCATACTATTCAATGGATTAGCAGCGAATTGCAGTGAGAAGTAACAAATAGAGAAATCAAACAGCACTTATTTAGAAACTGTTGCAGTACAAGAAATGAAGAAAAGTAACAGTGACAATAATGAAAAACCCACTACACAGCTGAAAGGCTGAGGATGTCCTGGATTGTTTTCAACAGGCAGGCATATTTCATGCTGCTCTAACTAGTTTGCTTGCAAACTCAGCAAGTTCCCTGCCATCAACACAAACCCAAAGTCTGCATAATAAGCTTTGATGCAAATGCTTTGCTCTCGTCCTTAATTAGTGAAAAGAAAAAGTATCTTACAGCAGCAAAGAAAATCTATCTGCAGCAGATCACAGTGATGTGTCTTAAGCAAAACACAAATGTTTACCCCCTTTCAATACTTTAACTCTTAGTACTTGATCTAACCCAAACAAACATTAGTAGGCACAAGGCCAGTCCTGCCTCGAGACCAAAATGAACAGCTCCCTTCACATGCAACATGCATCATAATGTGGCTTGTTTTTTCTTTTGGTAGAATTTAAGCATAAAGGTTAACTTCAACTACATTTGCTACTGTCTAGCTAAAATTATTCATAAAAAACTATTAAATAATGGTTTAACATTTGACTACCTAAATACTTGAAATACTTCTGAGAGTTAGCTTTTGGGTTCTTTTGAGAATGTAAGATGCCATCAAAGAAATTCTTTCAATGCCAGAGAAGTTTCAAGGTGTTTAATTTTTAAATACATTACAACAGAATTTGACTGAGTTAGTTTTTAAAAGTTCAGCCCAAATCCACTCCCTGTGGTAGCACCAAGGGTTTCTGAGAGAAAAAATTTAAAAACCCTGAAGTGCTAATTAGTGGGTTTAACAGCTTTGGGGACATTAGAGGCAGATAACAACGTAAATGAAGGAAAAACAAAACAGGAGGAAAGAAGGTTTTTGTTCTTTAGTTCCTTGAAAGACCTTTCCTTGAAATCACTGAGCCTCCCAGCTATGATCCCATTTCATGGCCATCTTTTAAGATGGTTCAGCTACAGCATTAATAAAAACTAATCACACTACTTTAAAATACCAAGAAATGTATGTATTCATTTCTAGGGCTCCAATGCTTGTCTTCAGATGCACTGCTGAGACAGTGCTGACTCCTTGGTAGTTGTGCTTGTTATTAGAACTCTTTAGGGAGAGGAACACTCTGAGGCAAAATGCTGCTAAGTGCAGAGCAGAGGAAAACAGGAGGCTCACCTCCACAGCACTCCAAAGATTCCCTATGGCCCAGGCATGGGGAAGGAATGCATTTGTTTCCAAAAATATCCATTTCTTTCCTCATCAAACTAGAAATTGAAGATTTGTTGGGAGTGCAGATAGAGCAGCTTAGACCAAGTCTTGATTTACTTCCTAGCTGATGCAGATGAGTTCCATCCTCATCCTGCAGGGAGGGAGTAACTTCTACCAAACTGGTAGGAAAGTGAGACAGGAATCTTATAAATGCCAGCCTAGATTAGTAGATCAGAAATAGAGAATGCAAACAGATGTATGAAATAAGCCTTTCCTAAAGATCAAATCCCAAACAGCAGTTTGTGAAGAACATGTTGCCTTTTGTTTCCATATGCGATACTACAAAACTGCTGTACAGAGTGTTTTCCCCCACTATCTTACAATCACCACAGGAATCAAAATCCATTTGGAGAGTTACAGGAAATTCTGAGCCTTGTGCAAACAAGCAAGTTCAAGCATTACCATAAATGCCTATAATACACAAACACAATTACAGTTTGGAAGTTAAAGAACTGAATTAAGAGGGCTATCTGGCCAGAGAAACTGATTAAAGACAACGGAGATAGAAAGTAAGATTAGAGCTAATTAAAAGAAAGCAACTCCTCCAATTCTAAGGCTGAATCTGCATTAAAATTAGAAAAAAATGTTTGCTATTTAAATTCAAATCAGTGTATTTAAATGAAGTTTATCTCACTGAACATTTAACAGCCATCTCTGAGTAAAGACCACAGATTATTAGGTACAAATACCTTACACAGCATGTGATGCAGGTCCTTGCATTTCTTTTTTTTTTCCATCACCCATATTCTGTATATTTCATACTGAAGTAATAATCTTGCTTCTCATGGGTTCATTTTCAAAGAGACATAATATTTTTGAAAGAATGAGAAAATGGCTAATGTCTAGATAAAAGATAGNAAACATCTTAAAAATTGCCTTCAAAAATAAATTTTGGTTTTGTTTTTTTTTTTCCCCAAAAGAAGCATGAGTAACAGAGGAAGTGGAACGGTTTTAGGTGGTGTTCTGAAGTAATATCTCAGACTTCTGTTAAAATCTCAAACTACAGCATCTACAGAGCAAGCAAACAATAAACACAGATTCAAAAGGGATCCTGGAGTACTTCAAAGAGATTACATGAATGAGTCAGGGTCATATGGCAAGACTGTCAGGACACAGTCCAGAATCAGCATCTTCTGAGCTCAAAGTCAGAGGCAGATTCCCAAGCCAAGTTATGGACATACGCATATTTGGAAATTCCAGGGTTTTCTTACTGCTCAGGTATGCTGAACTCATGTCTCTGAGAGCTTTAGTCAACCACAGAATGAGTTCAGGCATGGAACAGCACAAAATTCCCCTAAAATTAATTACTGAATTCAGTTGCTTTACAGAGTCTACAGAGTCTACTCTACAGGCAGCTACAGGTAATGCTTCAGAATTAAAAAGTAACAATTATACACTTTCAGAAAAGTTAGTATAGGAGGCATTCAGATGCTGATTCCACAAACCTAGTATTCAACACAACTGTTAGAAATGACATTACAAAACTCTGTGAGATTATTTTGTTAAATATCACAGCAGGTAGAAATCACTGAAAGGCTCCATCTTCTTGATATGCACTCATAAAGAGTATTTCCATACAATTGTGGAGAGGCCAGTCGATACCATTCTCCGCAGTCCAGAAGTGCAACTTCAGTGTGGTTAGAAAACAAACTAACTAAAAAGAAAGAAGCCTTTCTAATTTCAAAAGCAGAATTGCCACAATCCTTCATTTTCATTTTGTCAAAAGCTCCACATTTTTTCTTAATGTTTTACTAAAGATTCTCATTCACCATCCAGAATGATTTCTTACTAAGTAGTATATTCTTGGCCGACATGCACATCTGAGGCATAATTTCAAAGACATTTCTGTAAAAAAACATGATGGGAAGTATTATCCAGAAAAAAACCAAGTCTGTTTTAAATCCAATGAAGAAAGAACTTCTGAGGTTTTTAAAATTCACAAAATCTATTCCTTGTTTTTGAGTAGCCTAAAGAATATATTTTATAAGGATAATGCTCAGTAACCGTCAATTTAACAGAAGCTGCACCTAGAACCAAAATGAATAGCTTCATACACTTTACATCTCAATTGTCCTTCACTGGGTTTCCCTAGCTAGACAACACTCCTGTGAGCGTTCAGTCACTACTGCTGTAGCTATAGCTGTGTTTGAAGTGAATCACCCACGGACTCCACCTCTGGTGCTGTAATGGGCCTCAGCTCTGCAAGCCGGGTGTTGGGGGTTTTTCAGACTTCTGATTTGAAAATAAAAATTCTCTCCAGCCATTTATATTCTTAATGATGAGATATCATACAAATATCACAAGAAACGCTGTGAATATTCAATCCCGATTCAAAGAGTTGTTCAGATCTACATTCTGACATATGGAATCATAGAACGGTAAGGTTGGAAGGGACCTCAAAGATCATCTAGTTCAAACCCGCGGCCATAGGCAGGGACACCTCCCATTAGTACAGCTCACTCAAGGCCTCGTCCAACCTGGCCTTGAACCCCTCCAGGGAGGGAGCAGCCACAACCTCCCTGGGCAACCTGTTTCAGTGCCTCACCACCCTCACTGTAAAGAAGTTCCAGAAGGCCAGGAAACAGCCATGTGTTATAGACACTCTTACACAAACATCCATTGGTGTGTGGTAATCATCTGTACACATACACAATGGATATGCAATACAATATGAAACTGCAAACACATATTGCTTCTTAAATTCATGCTTCCATCAATTAAGTTAAATGGAAATGAATACTAAGTACTTAAAATAACTGATAGACATGCTGACAGTCTCTAGGATTAACCCCAAACTTGAACAGAAGACAATAGTCATAATAACTCTCAGCAGCAGTAGCCCCTTTCAGTCAATTTGAACAACTGAGGTGTTTAAAAAAAAAAAAAAAAAAAAGTGAGCCTGGTTTCCTTTCTGTCTTCTTTCTGCATGGTCTTTATTTCTATCTATCCAGAGATAATCATCTCTGGCATCAACAGACTGAGTCTGGACTTCACATTAATTTTTTTTTTAAATGATATACATAGTCAAACCAAATGCCTATGCATTTCTGCTAAATAAGTATCTGCCTCTTAGGTAATAGCAAATTATGACAATGGTCTGCAATGAACTGGGTAAAGAGTAGTTTTTAAAAGTATCCACCAACAGCAGCTGTGAATTTATAACTGTCAATAAAATTGCTGAGGTTTTTATATGCACATTAACAGCATGCTTCATTGTAAAATGGGATTCTTAATTCTTTTCACAGACCATTAAATCATATTTAATTTTTTTCAAAAAACAGTCTTTGATCAGCTACTGACAGATCCTCTCCCTATCAAAACCACTGTTTCTTGTATACTTTGTAGACTTCGGCAACAAGGTAATTGCAGAAGATTTTTCTGAAAGTAAGATATAAAATAATATGCTGAGACTATACAACATATGTTGCTCCTCATTTCCTCCAAGCATGACTCCAGGAGACTAATGTGTTTTCTTTTAACACCAGTGAGACGCATTTTAAAAGGAAGGTAAGTCACAAGCAGAAGATGATGCAGGACAGAGCTTCAGGTTCCTTCAGTTGCATGAGAAAATGTCTTTCATTACGAGAGGCCACCCTACACATTGTGAGGATGCCATGATTAACTCATGGTTTCCAACCTTCTTTTAGGACTTATTCCGGAAACCAGCAACATCTAAAGCCTCCAGTACATCTCTGAAATGTCTCTCTGGTCCCAAATTCACTTGGGCACTAACTTCTTACCCTTGCTTACGTTCCAACTTATGCCTCAGAAGTAACATGAAACATACTGGGCAAAATTTGGCCCCTTTTATCTTGTCCCTTGGGATATTAACAAAAGTAAGTGACAATTGGAGCATCTCCAAAACCTTGTCTACCTATCTTCCTCAAATTCAGGGTGAGTGCAAACCAGAAACCAGCTAGGGTACTAAAAGGCAGTACAAAAGCTATGTGTATCTAACCCATGACTGCAGATTTAAAAAAAACCGGAAAAAAAAAACAAACACAGTTAAAAAAATCTGTCATTAGGGCAATAGACGACTTGCATGTATTTTATATTATTAATTAAATAGTACTACATAAACATGAAATTTCCTTTTGATGGGAATCAGGCTGCATTCTCTTTATCAGAAGTCTGTCAGAGGCAAGACCAGTATGCTAGCAGCATGTAAAGTCAATCGCCTAACAGTGTTTTGGGCTAAAGACTTCCTCTGATTTGGCATGTAGCTACACAAAGAACAAATAAACATCCTTAAAGAACTCCAGCATTGGCACTTCCAACTCCACATTACCACAGTGTCAAAAGCACAGATGAAAAAGAGGAACAAATCATGGCAAGATGTTCCAGGGCCAGCAGCGCCCACTGAGGACACTGCTTCCCACACTGTCCAAGGGGAAGGTTAGGTTTCTAGCCAAAAGCATGAGGGAGCCTGGGCATGCCTGGCCAGAGACTGATGGCACACTGTCCATCTATTACTCTGCTGCATGTTTACCAGTCTGCTGCCAAACACCAACCCCTCTGCTCCCATGGTTGGCAAGAATATGTGCACCCAGACCAAGACAGTTTTTGAAACATGGCACGTGAGGGCTTGGCTTGCACCACTCTCCTGCCCCACTCAGAGTGCTGGCACAGCAGATGAGAGATGAAGCAGCATGTGTTCAGCTTCCCAACCTTCTCTAGAGAAAATGACAGCCTGAGTGACCCATTATTATTGAACTGTTTTTTAATGAAATGCTAGTACTGTACACCACTACCCAAAGAACATATGTTGCTGCAAGTGATTAATTACACTCTTGAAGATCGTAGTAAAAGGCTCTCATATTTATAATACTTTATGGTAACAATTAATTTTTTCTCTCTAATTATCTAGTGATGAAGTAATGTGCCCTTCACCTCAAATTTGCTTGTTTTTCATTTTCCTTCCTCCCATCCTATAGCTTTGTTAATGCTAGTTGTTCGTTCCATGCAACAACCAACATCACTTCTCTTCTTAGTTTATAACAGATGAAGCCTATCAAGGTTGAAATCAAACTAAAATTACTCCAAATTAATCAGAAATATATATTTCAATCTCTCTTTTTTCCCCTTTCAGAAATGACTGCATTAGGAAATTCACATTATTTCACTTTAACTACATTTCCAAACAGAATGGATTTTAGTATTATAAATGCGGCATGGATCCACCTTCAGATGCTGAAAGCATTAAGTAGAAATATATCACCTTTGAGAAGTCTACAAATGAACACTGAAAATCAGTGGCAGCGTACATGCACAAAAGTACTGGAAATTCAGACCCTACATATACTAAATTCATGAAGCTACATTCTGATGCCATCCACACTGACAATTTTTTTGACAAGTATGGATAGCTCTGTGTTTTAAATGGGACTCTACACAAATATCAATGGAGCTGATATTAGAGAAATGGTTTTGATTTTCTGTGCTGGACCATGAGCAAGTTTGAAACCACAGTTACTGAATTTCTGTAGCAGCATGAGCCAAAACCACTAGCCAGCAGCTCCTAATTGCTGAAGGAAGATCATTCGCACTGATGTAAAGTTTCATATTGATAAAAGGTAACAAAATCCCTTTTAAATTTTCACTAATTTTAATGCATTGCAAAAGACTTCAAGGAGCATTGCATATTGCATTACCACAGAACAAAGAAAGTTATTGTGTGAAGAAATGAGGAAGGCACACAGACACACCCCAAACTGACCTTTCTGAACAGTACTTTATAGCCTGTATCAGTTTTTTTTTCCAAACCCAAACTATTATCAAACCTTTATACTATACAAATGAAAAATTACCAAGTCAGGAACAGGAAAACAAAGCTTTAAGAATAGCAATTCATATGCCCCTAAATATATTTATACCTTCCCTAAACGAGAGATAAACAGTCACATTCAATAAGTACATATGATTAATATCCACATTATAAGATGGATAACCGATTTCAGGAAAAGGCAATTATTTCAGGCATTCTTTAAATTATTTTCAATTTTACAGCAGGTTCATGGATCTCCTCTTTTAGCTGCTGAAGCACAATCGTGACACCTGGCTTAGCAGACGGTTGTGCATGCACTGCAGAGCTACAGGCGCTGGCTTGCCTTGTTAATTCGCACGTGAGGATGCTGCTGGTTGGAAGAGGACAGCCTGCTCAGGAAAAATTATTTTATCATTTACCACTACAGTCAAAGCACTTAAAATGCCATCTATTTGCTGCCATCTACAACTCCGTGTCAGGATAACACTGGATAAGCACAGACATCTATGGTAAATGCTGTTGCCTTTGCAAGCCTGATGGGAGAATACAAGCCTCATTTTTGGGGAAAATTAGCATGGCAAGCTCTGCTGTTTCATCCCTCTAAACATGATTCACACATGAAATTGTGTGTCCTCAAGAATGAGAAGTGTAATGATGCTTTATTGCTTGAGAAAGCCACATGCCCCCAGAGAATGTATGTCATCATATGCCATGAGTCAGGCTGGTGGAGTTGGCTCTAAGCTCTAATAAAGGAGGTGAAAAAGAGAAGTTGGAAAAAAACCCATTGCGATAAAAGATGCTTTTGTTATATGTTGAGATGAATCTGTATCAAAATGTGTTCACAGTTATAATTTCTTCTAGAACTGGGAAAACTGCCAGTAGGAATAGCACGATTGTACTTTCCAGTGCTGCTATAATTCTTATTCCTTTCAAAGGAAGATGAAAAAAATTGCCAAGTTATTTCATTAGGAAATGCAGCTAATTTACAGGCACAGTAATTTTTCCCCCACAAAATTGTATAATGAGCTTTAAACTCACTAAATAAAGGATCTCTTCTCTGAGTGATTATGCTTAATTTATACAGGAATTAATGGTGACTGGACCTCCTTTCAGAACAGCTTTAAAAGAGCTGCATTACAAAACCAGCAACACCTTTGAAAAAAGTCCTAACAGTCAATGGAGTAAAAAATAATTAGGTTTGTAATGCTGTGAATATATGTATATAGGTGTCTCTGTAAGTGTTTCTTACAGGATAAGCACATAACTGTTAGATCAGGTATCAGAATCCAGTGAACCTGTAACTCTGGCTTTACATTAAATTATTTACTTAGGCATTATGTTGATAGAATGTAGAGAAAAACCTAATTAAACAGATGGACAGAAATGCCAGGGAGCAATTCTTTCATCTTTAGAAACCTCTGTCACTGCATTCCATGATAACTATTTATTTATTATATTTTATAAATTATGTTTGGGTTTTGGTTTTTTTTTTACTGGTTAGTCTGGCCAAAAAATGAAACTTCAGTTTATGGACTGGCCTTGTCACATGTAGCCCTGTTTTCACATAATTAACTAGTACCTAGAAAATGCCACCATTTCCAAAATTCACATACTTTTTAATACTTAAAAAGAGATATCAGAAGGCATTCCCAACAGTAGCATGTCTATGGTCGAAAATAAAATTGGTCACGGTTAAACGACATTGAAATGCTTGTTCCAGTTACCAAAAGCAGTTGTGCCTGTGGTTGTGGAAGTGAGACAAATGCATTTGGAATTTTAGTTTAAAAAAATTCCATTTCTTCCTTTGCGATGTAGGAAGTCCTAGTTATCTTTCCAATACACTATAGAAGATTCACAAGATTTCAGGTCTGAAAGAGGCCATTAAACCAAACAGCCTGTCCTCCTTTATCATAATATTTCATAAGAGCTCCACAGATAATACAGGATAAGTGATAGCTCTAAAAGTAATTAACAAAAATTGAGCTAAAATATTATGAGTGAGCAATGTGGATACCTTGCTATCACTGCAGCTCAATTAACTTAAAAGAGTTACAGAGTTATTGATTACAATAAAATAATAATAGTAATTTTTTGTTTATTTATCATTAAGTAAAAATGAACCACAGGTATAAAACCCTCTGGAACCTAGCATGGTGGCACCAGTATTTCCTCCGATCAAAACAGAGCTCAGGCAGCATTTTTAAAACGTCATTACCATCTACTGGACACGTGGGAGAATGCAGCTCAGAAATGAGAGAAAATGGACACCCAGGCAGCAAAAAGACTGCCAGGTCTCTCAGGAAATCCTATAAAGCAGTCTTCTCTCCATTCCTGCTTCACCTTCACCTTCCACACACCCATCCTAAACTGTCTGATCTGCCTCTGAAGTTTAGAAGACAAGCAGTATAAAGGTGTGAAAGTGGATCTGCTAACCAGTGTATAACCCAGCACCACGCCATGAACACAGCTCAAGTCTGAAGTCTTCCATGAGTGTGGTGAACCAGAGCCTAGGGTTTCTCTGGCAAGCGATGCACACGCTACCTAGTTCCCAGCGTTTTGACAGGAGGAAACCCTTGGATTATGTTCCCGAAGCAAAGTTAGAAAGGCTTTCTGGAGATATTCTACCATTTCTCCTCCTTTCTGGAAGCCATTTGTACACTTTGAAATCAAGTTTAACACTCTGGGGACCAAGGAAGAGCTACAACACTGAAGAATTTGACAGTGACAATGGTTTCCTCTGATAGAGGAGTCTCAATTTCATCTTACAGAAATAGTCCATGGGTGGGTGGAAACATCTGCCTCTGAAAGTAACTGCACATCCGTATGATGCATGCATGTGATTAGATCTGATGGAGCATGTGTCTCTTGAATATAAATGTAGCAAACTATCTGTAAAAGCACTTTCTAAATCAGACCCAGTGTTTACTGAACTGACACGAACCATTTAAAATAAATTATATAATAAACACTATCAAAGAACACAACATGAACTTACTAATAGCTAGGAAATTGCGAGGGATGACTTAACTGACAATATTGCCATTCAACACAAATTGGAGCTCATGGTAGCTCATAGAAACTCTCTAAACTAGAGAGTAAGATCACAGACAAACTTTGCATGACTGCACATAACATTTGGTAGCAATCATATGATACTGGTCACCTTTGGAAGAAACAGGAGGAGGAGTCCATCTGCAGTCTTCCTCCTCCCTGTCCCAGATCTGTGCTGTACCACCAGAGTGGTGGCAGATCCCAGAGGCTGGATGAGCCCCCCATGCAGAGTCCACCCTGGTTTATGGATACTTTGCATACTACACACTGACCTGAGATTTTAGGGAGATCTGTGCTGTTGTCACTATGCAGAAAAAGAAACGCACAAGAAAATCAGTTCGTCTCACAAGGGATGCTGTTGAACTGGGGCCCTCACAAGAACAGGAGGGAGAGACAGAGGTAATCACCTGATAGCTATCTTTGAGTGAGCTGCAAGGCATGTGAAAAGATTTCAGCCACCATCCAGGTAAGCATATTGTCAACTGACTGCTCTAATGCTGGGATAATAGGGTAAATATCCTGGGATTAGAACGTAGGGAAGCCAAACAGCTGAGATCCCCTCCCCCCAGGAGGCGGCACTGACCGGGCTGTTGGAAAACAGACACACGCTCTCGGTACCTCTGGAGGTGGCTTTTGTCAGGAATGAAGGAAAGGTACCCCTTTAAGGAGAGTGTTACTTGTAACCTAGATGAGTGGACTACCATGAGGAGAGGCATCCAGTATCTGAGGAAATTAGCTGTGCTGGAGCTGATTTATAATGATAAGAATGATGTGCAGTCACCCTCAGATCCAGAAGAGGACAAATGCACACCACTAGTGTGGCGAAGTTCCTATGCAGTGCACCACCACCATATGCCAACTCACTGATACTAGTGTCCTGGAAAGACAGACAAACAGTGGATGAACTGTCTGGCCAGCCCCAGTAATACCTGAGAAGTCTCTCTTCCTCTGTATGGGTCTGTGTTTCAACTCTGGAAGATCTGTCCCCGAAATTCCATCAATTCAAAGAGTATTTGAATGCGCACCTGTACGGTCCCATATCTCAGCTATTAGGAGCAGACGCTCCCCTGGCCGTGGCTGGAGGCAGGGCCCCTCTAATCCTAACCTGAATCAGTCACTTGTGAAAATGATTTGGAGATTCCTTCAAGAGGATAAGAAGTACAATCAGCCTTTCTGCTCTGGGAAATTTCCCACTGGAAGGCAGAGCAGTGGTTTTACTGGAGGAATCTCTTTTTGTGATTGTTTTCCTCACAGTTCATGTACTTGTGCAATTAGGACCAAAGACAGTTTTCCCTCCCATTTCCCCAGGTCCTCTTTGTGGTCACATAGGTAAAACCACAGGGTGCCCTGTGGTGCATCATACTCCCACAAACCCACCACGGCAAGCACTATCTGCTCACAATGGTGGAAGAAACCACTGAGTGGCTGGAAACCTATCTCATGGCTCATACCACTGCCTGTGGCAGGTATATACTGGTCCTACACAAGCAGAAAGGGCAAAAACTCACTAGGCACTGACAAAGATAAACTTGACATCCCCAGACATTAGCTGGTGCCTTTGGGCCTGGAAGTCCTTTTGTTGCTTGGAGAACTCAGGCCCCCCGGGCTAATTAAGAAGTTGACTGCAGCACAACAACTTGCAGGGTATGGAGTCCTGCCATGGACAGAGGAGATTTCTCTCCACACAGAAACAGCCTGGCAGTCATATCTTCTCCCCTTAGAACTCGACTTTGTCTACAGACGTCTCGCCCCACCTTGGTAAGTGTATATGTTTACATCCTGAGTACCTGTGGGGAGATTTTCCTTTTGAGTGAGCATGGGCACATTTTGGTTCATCTCTCCAAACAGTTTATGTAGTTGTGCAACAGTATTTCCCCAACTGACATCCAAATCTGTAATTTTATCATATTGGAAGGAGAGCAGATTAATTGCAATAAATACAGTTTTAAGGCAGCTGCTGCTGTCTCTTTGTGGTTGCCTCTGCGATGCTATCCTGCACTGCTTGTTTAAATGTCCTGCTCTCACTCAGATTCCAGGATACTCTAGATGCAGAGGAGAGGACTCGAGCAGCAGCCTCAGAGCCCAGACAGCCTCCTTGCTCTAAGTGCAGTGTAGACATCACGTAAGTTGTTTGCAGTTTGTTACTTGACATTTTCAGCTTCAAAGTCTGATTAGCAAAATGGCTGTTGTATTGAAGGCATTAGAAAGCACACAGAAAATCTTCCCCCAAAAAAACTATAACTGGGAACATAAATTCCTCCATAAGCAGAAATTTGGTCCAACAAACCATTTTGATCATCACAACAATCTAGCAGCACCTGACTGCTCAGTGACATTATCTTAGCAGTACTGACCCAGTCTATAGGAAGTAACCAACACCATCAAAGTCACCACTGAAGTCAGCATTAATTTACAATACTGAGGAAAGGGCCTGCAGGCAGGAAAAAGAGAATGAAAGTTGTAGAACAAGGAACATTGTACATCCAGGTGTGGACCCTGAGGTCTTCCTCTTGAGGCAAACTGATGAACTAGTGCAGGGAAATCACCAGTTGTACTGTTCTGTAAACAGTGGACAACCTGGCAGTTGGGAAGTATAAATAATACCACATTGAGACCCTTCCACTCTTCAGAAACCAATCGACATATCTCTGCTTCTTGTAAGTTTTAACATTTTAAAAAGTTTTAAAGGCTTTGTTTTAAAAGATGCTAAAGGAAATCGTAGGAAACAGGCAAAACAGTGTGAGTAACATTTCAACAATTAGTGAACTACAAAATCTTCAATCAATCCCTTCAATTTTTTACAAGAACAAACTCCCCAACAGTTATCCTCTGATGTGAAATTTTTTTTTTTAAATGGAAGACATGTATGCCTTGTCCTCTCACTATATAAAATATCCTTTTTGCTCTCATCTCTTTTCCCAAGCTTTTAGAAAGCCTATTGAAAGTGAGTGCACCTTGCACACTTCCAAGATATCACCTGAATTTTCATCTTACATGTTGCAAAAAGGCAGCTAGCAATAAGTTTTGAGAAGAACCACGAGACATGAATCTACCAGGTTAATTCACTGAGAACAGGAAGGCACACATAAACCTCTCAGGCAGACACCATTTTTAATCTTTTCTTCACTGATGAAACTACAGTAATGAAAGTTATAAAATAGTGAATGTGACAGCTGCATGTCACACAGAGATAGACTAGTATTTTATTATAATTTTAATAAATACATAATCTAGCTGTTCTACCTAGATAAGACAAGAAATGGAATTGTAATTATTCTTATTGACACAACCTGCCTATGGTTTTTTGGTGCTATATGAGAGTAGGTCCCTGCCATCTAAAGCCAACAGAAGATCTAATATTGACTGCCTATAAAAGAGAGGTACTATATAACTACTGCAACAAAGGAAACAGAACCAGTATTTCCATTATGTTCACTGTTTTCTATATCTTGCCATAATGCTGATAGTAGTTGGGAAAATGTAAAGCCTAAATTCTGACCCAAATTTATGTTGTCTCAATAAAGAAAGAACAGCAAAACAGGCACCAAAGGAAAACCAGCAAAGATACACAGTGCATGAAACGTTATGGTGAAAGGCCAAGTGATCATGGTTGCTTCTTGCTGCCAGTAGACATGAGGACAAACTTTTCTTTTCCACACTATCACAGAGTCAGGAAGCCTGTCTAGGGAAGATGCATCCCAAACCAGATACAGTGCCCATCCAAAACCACAGATTAATGAAGGGTGATCTTTTTGTTAAGGTTATCTTTAATTCATAGCTCACCAGGAGGTGGCAAACAATTTTAGAATACAAATCTTCATTAGTTTTTTTGAGGAATCATTATTCTTTCACCCTTTTTCCCCCCTCATTATTACACTCAAATAAGCCTTCCTTGCTGCTACTGCCAATGTATTCCTGGAAGGGCATTTTAAATGAGCCCTTGTTAAGTCTCCATTTTTCTGCAGCCTCAGAATCAATATGGAGAACTGCATGCTACAAATTTCTGAGACTAGAACACCCTAAGCCTTGCTTCAGCAGTATAACCTGCATATATGATATACTCTGTTTCTGTTGGAAGTTGGAAAATACACTAGAAAATATGTTCAATCTTAGGAAAATGTATTGAAAGTTATGTAAAAAGTATTAATACCACCCTACCCCACCCCTGCCCCAAAAGTACACATCCAAGTCAGTTTGCACCACAGTTAATTTTCTTATTTCTGCTGTTCAGAGGCAACCTTTTCAGCAAAATAGCATTGCCAATATTCTGAACTGGTACAGCCAGAGCATGGTCAGCAGGTCCACCTAGATTTCTTAATTCCAGGCCTAACAGGAGGCATTTGAGCTAGGAAAACACCTCCTGAAATCCTTCCCTGCAGCTCAACCATGCTCTGTCAGGAAAAACTGTAAATCCCAGAGCTATTTCTCCATCCCTGACTAGAGAGAACAAATAAAAAAGTTAAATAAATCATCCATTCATCCTTCTTATTTGACCATATCACCCCTGTAACTCACCCTCAAAAGACTAAACGATGGAAACGGTGCTATAACCAACTTAGCATATAACACGAAACAGGGATGCAAGTTATAATGGCGCCTCAAAGGGCAGAAGGAATTCAGAGTTGACCTCTGCATAGAACATGTAACTCCATGTCCGGATTTGGGTCTAAACAGTTTTAGCAGGCAGATCTTACTTCCTTGTCAGCCTGTGTTCACATGTGTCTGCACATCGTCCTCACTTTTGCATGTGCAAGCATGCATTAGAAAAGTCTCTGGGAAGAAAACTGTAATTGATGTAGAACAATAGTCCTCTGGCAAAATATTTCACAAAAGATGACAGGAGTCAGGCAGAACAAGTAAACCTCTGGAGAAGACATCATGGGAAACCAAGAAAACAATCAAAGAAAATCAGCTAATTAAGGCGCTGGTATAACAAACACACTTGAATGACTAGAGTTTAAAATAAACATAGACTAGATCATAAACTTACAGGTGGTGTTGAGGTACAGTAAAGATGAAAGGAAAAGCCTCTGTGACTAAGTGCGACTGAGTTGTGTGTACCATTGAAGAGAACAATATGAATTCAAAGTAAAAATGCTCCAGGACAAAAAAAAACGTGTCCTATGATAGGAAGAAAAGAGAAAATATTAAAACAAAACAAAATTAAACAAGAAATAAACTAGACAAAAAAGTAAGTTAATCATTGTATGAAGTCTACAAAGTCTTCTACAAAGTTAGAACTACAAGGAGGAAAAGCACAGTGACTTTCTAAGAGGAGCATATGCTCAAACAGCATCTGTGTCAAGTGCTGAGAGTCTATCAACTTTTAACACAAGAAAAAATGTGCCATGTACACTTAGAAAATTTCAAACACTGCAGTGCAAAGCTGTAACATCTTTCACAGTATATTAACAGTATAACTGCCTCTTCAGGGGCCAGGATGTAAAAAAAAGCTAAAAAATAATAGGCAGATTTTAAAGTTTGCTTATACAGCAGCTAAGTGCTGTACTAAGACTTTAAACTAATGAGGTGAATGATGCATGCTAGAAAAATCAGATTTATTTAAGAATACAGGCACCAACTGAGGATGCTTGTCAGAGGATGCTTATCAGAGCCTTGTCAGAGCTCTGACAGTGACCTATAACACATTTTCACCATACTGTGCACTAGGGTCTCTTCACTACACTCTTTCCCAGCTGAATAAGTGTGATGACACAGGCAGCTTTTAGAAAGCACGCTGAGATCTATTAATTATACTAGATAAAAAGGAACTAAGCATTAATAGTATTTTCATCAAGCCAAAGACAGGATAAGCAGAAGTATCTAAGAAATATCCTGTAGCTAAAAAAATTAAAGGGACAGTAATG